>QHHJ01000184.1:0-180446 GCA_004367495.1 Fusarium scirpi | reverse complement strand
AATCCCCGCTGTTGTATGTTTCTTTTCTTTTTTTGCCTTTTTGGTGCATTCTGTAAATCTCTTTCTTCCATTTCCTGGTCAGTCAATCTCAAGTCATTCTTTTGATTTCCTATCCATACATGTATATATGTATACCCAAACCTTGGTTGTGATAGCGTGCTGGAAACTGTTGTCAGTTGACTGCGCAAGCCCAAAACTTCACGATGGTAGTATAACGTTTCTTTTTAAACTAGACAAAAGTAGTGGAAGAATGAGGTGATCGGATTCAAGCCCTTGCTTTTTGACTGCTTCAATCACTGAGATTCATACATAGGAAGCAGCATGGTCATTGTCACTTTGCAATTTTGTTCAGGGTTCTGTTTAAGTTGAGGGAAATGTGCTCTATTCACAAGATAGCTATCTGATCATTTTGCGTACTCACGTTTCTATCCTTGGCGGCTAGTCCATTTGGCGATCAGCTTCAAAGTAGTCTCCAGGCACCAAGCCGAGACATTTTTTCTACATCCCAAAGGGTTCGGTCCAGGGCGACAGGAATCGCACCATCATACCGATCATCCGATTGATTTACTTGTCAGAAGCCTTGATGAGGTACTGGCGCATGCCAGAGTTTTGGGCCTTGCCAAGAGTCTCAATACCAAGGCCGACAGAGATAGTCAGCTCGTGGATCTCACTCTCACCGCGCTTCCAGGACTTGAACATTTGGTAAACAGTACCAGCAGGGACATTGATGTGAAACTTACGGCAGTACATGTTCTTGTTAGCGGTCACGTCGAAGTAGTGCATGGCCTTTTTAAGCTTGCTCCGGACATCCCAAGCAGTCAGGGGGTTAGCACCCTTGATACCAGCATGATCCTGGAGACCCTGGAGGTAGCTGGTGAAGAACGCATCATACTCCTTAGTGAGGTAGGCAGCGTGAATAGTGCTGGCATCGGCGCCGGGACTGTCCTGGCCGACGATGAGACGGTCATCAGCAGTGAGATGGCCCTTGAATTCGACACAACGATCCTTGGCCATTCCATCTGGGGCGTTGAAAAAGATGGAACCGAGAGAAAGGAAGAGGCGAGCAGTAGGACGAGTCTGCTTGAAGTAGACATCGCCCTGTTCGAAGCTTCCCCAGAGACCAACGCACTTCACATCAGGGAAGGCAGCCTTAGCTTTAGCGAGATGATCGACGAGAGAGGGGTGGGAAAGGTCAAGAGCGACGTAGACACATTCCTTACCTTGATTGATGAAGGCGCGAACATAAGGCATGAACTTACGGCTGTTTGCTGCTCCAAGATCAATGATATGAGTCCCGGACTTGAGGCCCTGGACTACCTTGTCGGCAGTAGCCTTGATGATCGACATCTCATCCTTGGTCTGGTAAGACTTGTCTGCAATGGCATTCCACTTTTCCATGCCAGTGGTGTATGCTACTTCCTTAGGGAAATCTCCATTTCCAGCAAAGGCCTTGGGGAGTTGATCGTCAACGAAAGTGAGGTTGATGAGAGAACCACCGATGTCGATGATCTCGCCATCAAGAGGGTAAGCGGTAGAGCGAAGCGAAGACATGTTGGCTGACTTAGCTGATATGTCTGTCTGGTAAAGTAGGTAGTTTGTTGTTGTAGAGTTGTTGTGAAAGTAGTGGTTGATTGAGTGTATGCAAGGTGATGGTGATGGTGATGGTGATGGTAAGAAAGATTCGAGGTTGAAGAAGCAGAGGGGAGATACTTAAACCAGGAAAACGGTGAACAAGGAGGCTGTTCTCGCTGTGTATGTGTTCATGACAGTGCCATCTATTCCAAAGAGCAAAACGCTATTCGCTATGTTCATGTCAGTGACAGCTATTCAAAGACCAGGAGATTCGCTTTGTGCAAATGGTGGGCATTCGAAATAAGTCTTTGTTCTCACGAGCAGAGGGTGGAAACAAAGGAACATAACATAAATGACTTCGAACAATAATAGCGGGCTATGGTACATTCTACTATATTTGCTGAACACTGGAAACTGGCGGATGTTCACGTATTAGGTAACTTAATACAGAATTCTCTTAGAGTCGTGCGATGTGCACAATGGCTAGACCAAGGCAAGAAGAGAAGAATATGTCCCAATTAGTATCTCTCGGTCTTTCCAGAGTCCATGGGCTTTGTATCCAAGAATGAAAGCTAATAGTAAAGGGCTTGGTCATATGAAATCGAAGAGTAGAGGCACCTCTAGCAACCTCCTCCTTAAAGCGTGGCTCGTAGAGAGTAGAGATTACAGCATTGTATTTCTGATTACCACCAAAGTCTATTATGCTATTACCATTTGCTAGGGTTGCATTGCTTGAAACCTACGCAACTGACTTGGTCGGGAGGTGAGGAAGTTGCGCCTAGACGCTTAGGTCTGTTAATGTTCTAATCCTTCTTTACTAGAGACAAGTGGGGAATTACGTTACTCCCCATCGTACACGATAGAGACAAGCAAGACGTGCTTGAAAGTTGTGCTCAGTCAAACCATGCTATCGCTCCCTCCACTACAATGTGACGCACGCTTTCTTCGCAGCTGATATATATCTGAGACCATTAGCAATGAAGCCTTGTAAAGGTCTTCAGAATTCCCAAGGTATGGAGAAATGCGACACTGGCGCTATAGTCTCTCAAGTTTAGCGCGACAGAAATGAAGAACCAAAGAGCAGAAGTCAACTGACTAATTCCTTCTTTTTCCTTCCACCCGCCGATTCTTCTGACGCCCTCAGGACTGCCATGACTCACTACCGTTTATGTCTCTCATTCTGTCAAACGTCATCTCCTCTCGATCTGCAAGACTATTTTTACAGGCATATCAAGTTCCTCTCTCGGAAGTCCCTTGTCTATTCCTTAGCCTCGTAACCTGCTGAGATCAGCCAACAATTGCGGTACATTCTCCTAAGACAAGGCGATTTTAGGCCACACCAGAAAACCGTTACATTACATTCTTATTGGCCCATGAGACCTTGAGACCAGAAAGGGTGTATCACAGCTGAGCGCTCAACGCCCAGATCGTGCTTCAAGGGAGGCAGCAAAGGGCACAGAAGCCACTCGAACTCGCTCAAGCAGAGGCCGACGACGACCGAATATCTCGCTTGTGTAAGATAGCATACAAATCTTTCGGACGAGCCTGACACCATAATGACCGATTAGCGGCTTCAGAACTTGATTCTCATGTATCTCATTGTGCCTTGCTCTACACAGCTCGGCAAGGGTCAAGGATGTGGTGAAGTTCGGACTGGAATATTGAGAGCAACACGGTCTAAAAGTGATTGGTGGTGCGCCCGCTGAAGAGAAAAATAGTGATATTTGACCAGTTCTTCGTCCACAATTCTCAATTCATCAATAGTGGCGTTTATAAGGAGAGCTCAGGTGAAACATGGCGCTAGGTCTGGAGTGGTCGAGCGCTGATACTGCCAGACTAGCGCTAGACTATCGATTCGAAAATGAACTTATCTTCTAACTATCAAAGTCGAGAACAGAGGGCATTGCCGTATTTGCGACTTTGCATGCAACGTACTGGCAGACCGCATATTCATGATTCAGCTGAACTCAAGGAATGATGAGCCACTGGGAGTCGTGGCTGGCTGACCTTGGACAGAAGACAGAAGAGCAGTTCATCAGAGTGGTCGTAGTAACTCATGTCCTGCAATTTATCTATATAAAGGGACAACTTTTCTGTATTTCAGTGTTCATCTCCATCTCCACCAGCACATAGTCAATTACCAATCTTCTTACCTCAAAACACTCACACAAGCTCATTTTGCCATTTCAATCCAAATCACCACCTTCTCAACAAGCGAAAACAGAAACAATGGCTGCTCGCAAGATCAAGATTTTGTTCCAAAACAACACCCAACAAACCCTCAACTGGGTTGATTCCGGAGTTGAACACGGCGAACGAAGTGTCGTTGCTCCAGAACAAATCGACTCTCGCGGTACTGGAAACTGGGCGTTGGAGTCCGATGGATTCATGACAGGATGCGAGGGCTGGATGACATGGAGAATCGGGGACAATGGGCCAACCGTGACTTTGGAATATTCCAACCCGTATGCTGGGGAGAACTCTTATTCGTGCAATGTCGACTCCAATGAGTTTACTGTTGACTGGAATGGTGGGAGTAATGACTGGGCCGAAGTCAGGTTCTTTGTGAAACAGAAGTAAACGCCTCAAGACGACAACGACGACTCTTACTAGGTGTGAATTTGAGGGTAGTCACGGCGATATATGAACCTGTTAGCCGTTGGTGGCCTTAGCTAGTGCCCGATCAGGGTTATAGTGAGAGCAATACATATCACCTACCACCTGTGAAATTGACTCTCGCTAGGAGTGTGTCAGGTTCCGAACCACTAAACTCACGTTGCCTATCCTTTGATTGGTATTTATCCTGTCGTACGTCTCTCTCGTCCCCTAGTGTCTCGCGAATATTTCGAAAGGACTCACAGCCATGTCAGATCTCTTATCTCGCCATAAGTCAACAAAATGCCATCCGTGGCGGTAGAACACTCTGCAATAGCTCGACATCATTTCCGTTTTGGTGTAATCTGATACATGAGCACAACTGTCGTACCAGACTCGGACCATTGCTCGTATGCCATCCGGTGTTGCTGTACAAGGTTGTTTTGTGATAAAATCACATGATAATTTAACAGGCATAGCGATTGGTGGCAGTGACGTCACATATGCAGAAAGGGTGAAAGGGGCAGCCTGTTTGCTTGTTGCTTAGTGTTGAGCTGTCACTCCGTATGAACAAAACGGAGCGTCATACCGTCGTAACGTTTTGACTGGTTGGGCAAAAAGCAATTCGAATCCTGAGTCTCACATACAGTAACAAAACAAATCATTTGTGTACAGTTTGCCGACAAATGAGCTTTCCCAAAGAGCAAAAATCAGCGTCATAATGACCTTGAACAGCCCCTGTTGTCGCGTCAATCCCCCAACGCCTGTTAATTGACCATCGGAGCATTCCCTCCAGCGGAATATGACATCGAGTAATAAGCAATTTATCAAGATATTTGACTGATATATATAAGTGTACCTTGGCATAAAGGTTTAACCTTCTTATCTATACCCAACTCGATTTCTTCAGGTGACACAACTTACAACATGGATAAAGTACTGCAAACTGGCCTCTCAGCAGGCATGTCGGCCGTCTCTGGACTTCACTCTAACAAACCAAAGTGGGCTGATCCGGAAGTCGCTGGCGACAACGTTCTCCCTACATGCTACTGTCCAACAGCCCTGTCCCGTGTCGAATTCCCGACCGCACAAAAGCCCGTCTCTGCATCTAACATCTGCGTCGGAGCTTGGTCATGGGGCGACAAAGCAACTTGGCAGTACGACGAAACTCAATTACCAGATATCATCAGAGCTTGGAAAACTCTATACGAAGCAGGCATCAATTTTATCGACACAGCTGAGGCGTACGGTAATGGAGAAAGTGAGAGGATTGTCGGGGAACTCGTCAGGGATTTACCACGCGATAGCTTTGTTGTACAGACAAAGTATTTCAGCACACCTCTGAAGGCAGCCAACTTCATTCATCCTACTGATGCGCCCATCAAGAGTCTCAAGGGCAGTCTTGAGCGCATGGGCCTCGATTACGTGGATATTTATCTTGTCCATGGACCTATTCACACACAAAGCATCGCTCAAATCGCGGAAGGCATGGCACAATGTGTGGAACAAGGTCTAGCTCATTGTATCGGAGTGGCCAACTACGATGTCGAGGATGTTCAGAAAATCAACGATGAGCTTGCCAAGTTTAACATCCCTCTCGCTACCAATCAATGCGAGTTCAACATCTTACGACGGTATCCTGAGCTCAGCGGCAATATCAAGAAATGCCATGACAGCGGCATGATCTTTCAGTCGTATTCCTCACTTGCGCAAGGTCGCTTGACGGGGAAGTACAGCAAGGACAATCCGCCGCCCAAGACGCATCGCTTCAGTAGCTACAAGATGGAAGACTTGGAGCCCGTATTGGAAACATTGCAGACCGTTGCTGAGAGACGAGGGAAGAGTGTTGCGGCCGTGGCTCTGAATTACAATATCAGCAAGGGCGTTCTGCCGGTTGTCGGGATCAGGAATGTTGAGCAAGCCAAATGCGCTATTGAGGCACTTGGATGGAGGCTTACAGATACAGAGATGAGGGAGATCGACAAGGTGAGCATTGTGGGTGACAAGACGGTCTTTTGGCAGCAGGGATAAGTCGTAATATTGAACAATTGGATAGTATGAACTCGTGGTACCAGGATGATAGACTAATAAAGAAACTTTCCATTATCTACACAAGAAGACATGAGCTGGCTTCGGACCATCGCACTTAGTTAAAGGAGCCACCATTCTGCAACCAGTTCGCACACTCCTCCCCAAGCTCCTCTCTCGCTTTTTCCAGATACCTTTTGTTATCCTCCTCGGACAAAACATCCATCCAGCGTCCATTCGACCCCTTGTACACAAAGTCTTGAGCGCCATTCTTCCATGCGATCTCTGCCTGAGGTGGCGACGCAAGCGCAGCATGCTCCTTCATCCAGGCGAAAGTGCAATGCTCAACGACCTCCTTGAACTTGTCCTCGGGCATATTAGGCGTTTCAAGAAACTTGGCAATCTTGCGAATCTCGCCATCAAGATCCTTCTTAAGATCATTGAAGTGAATAAGCATCATATTGGGCTGGTGGCGCGCTTCCCACCATCCGCGGATGTGGCTCCAGAAAGGCCAGCAGATGGAAGGACGCGTGTCATCCTCGACAAGATCAATAAGCATATCTCTAGGATTTTCGGAAGGTCGCTGGGGACCTGGTCCGTCGAAACCGGTGTTTTCGAAAAAGCTGTAAAAAGCTGGCGTAGCGGTATAGAAATGATTGTGCATGCTCCAGACCATATCACGACCGTCGCGTGCGATGAAGATGTACTTGACTTCGGGCTTCCAGACCATAGCGTCGATGGGCAAATGTGTCTTCATGAAGCGTCTGCCCGTCTGGCCTTCGACCATGCCGAGCATGACGTCTCGAGGGACAATGCGGAGGTCAACCCACGGTGACAGGGCACCTGCTGGGACGGTCGGGTCACCTTCGTGGATGAGCTGAGATACGATTTGTTGCACCCACTAGAGAAAGGCATTGATGAGCAGTTATTCCTGGATCTGGGAGAGGTAGGGGCATACCGTTGTGCCTGACTTCGAGTAGGTAGCAATGACGATATCGTCTGGTCTGAACTTCACCGAGTTCCATACTGTTGAGTCCATGTGATTGTTGTTTACCTCGCGGGTCTTTTGAGGCATCTTGCCAGCGTTGCCGTTCGTAGTAGCCATATTGTTATGTGATGGAGAAGGCTGATAGTGAGGGGGATTTGTTGGAGGAACTCTTGATGGGTTTTATATCTTTGCTTTCTATCTAACCTGATATCACTCTCTCAGCTGATCTTAATTCTGCACGTCAGACTGTAGGATCCGACGGTCCGACACCCTGCAACAGCACGGATCTCGGAAGAAGTTTCCACTATTTTCGGAACTCGCTGACGTGAATCCACTATCATAGGTCCGTGAGACGCTTAAACGACCAGGAAGGGTAAAGATGACCCAAGTTTGCACGAAGGATGGAACTTTCGATACTGGATGCGTGGGCCTGGAAGGAATTACCTCAGCCCTACCAGTCACTAATCCAGGATTGACGGTCAGGGCGAAATGACCTGTGAGCTTAATGACACTTTTGTGCTGGAGAGCGGATCGTGGTACTGCATTAAGACGGATAGGCGGTGGTCAGCCAGTCATCCACACCAGAACAGCATGAGCCTGGATGATTTGAAATACAAGAAGCTAAATCATGACCGACGGACCGATGGTCAGATGAGTCAGCGAATAAGACAGCTTGGAGAAGCGAAAATTGACAATCTTAATTAGTGCAGTTTACAAGTCAAAAAGGTTCAGCGCTAGTAGGTGCTGACCGTGAATCTTGAATACCTACCTACGGTCCTACGGGGTAGGATAGTCAGCACTACTGGCCCCCACCAGAACCAGAAAGCCAGGGTCTTTCTACCACGATTTAAAATTAGCATGAAGTTACTCGTTGGCTAGTTGAGAAGGGGTGCCAACCAAATCAACTTCATTACGCTAATGCAGTGGCGAACATGGTTAGGGCTGATTCAACCAGGGCCTTTTGGAGCGTTCGATTTCAGCGATGGAAGCTACATGTTACTGACACAGCATCATTCTTTTGTGGTAGGAAGGGAAGAACAAGACTCGCCAAAGGTATATTGACTATCTCCAAAAGAAACACAAAGAGAACGGATAGTGTGGGATATTTACAAGTTAAGATTTGGGGATTATTGCGGCTCTAGGTATGTAGTACAAGACAAAAGAAATAGTTAAAGGCACTGAATGAATGAGCAGAAAGGGCGAGAGAACGTTGAATTCTGTTTGCTGTCTGGTAATATTTTAGAAAACGAAATCAGTTGGAGATATTTCTGATAAGTCATGTCGACTGACTGTTGGCTTTGTTCCATGTTTTAGTGTAGTTCAGTGATATATCACTTTGTCGCTAAATTCCTGCGCCTACAAAGACGAAAGAGGATGCGCTATCTGAAAAGAAAAAAATGAGATTATGCACTATGTATATTCCTTATCTTTGTTCGTGCTTGAATTCCACAAGGTGAGGCTGTCGTGCTCTGACAGCCGCTTTGTGAAGTTGAGTAATTGTGGCCTCACTCAGCGGTCTCTGGAGTTTAGAAATTCCTGAATACCCTGAAATGAACAAAGCCAAAGGAAATAAGAGTTTTATACAACAGTTGTAGCAAAGGAAAGATGGAAACGTCTTTATGTGGCTGGCAAGTGAAAGGGCTTGTGGCACGATGGGAAGGGGTTTCTGTTTTTGGGACAGTGACCGGCACCTGCCAGACAGCCAGAATCAACCATGAATAAGAATTTCCAATCCGCCCACAACCGTCCGAACTTTTCTCCTACATCAAAACATGCCGAAAGTTAGCCTACAAAAGTCGAAGCAACAGCAAGATTACGCCTGGTATCGTCAAACTCCATCACTCCCCATACTGCAATCATGTCTTCTCCGCGAGCAACCACGGTTAGCTCCGCGGTCTTCAGTTTGATGCCATTGAATGTACATACCCAGAACCTCGTGTCTGAGTTAGGAAGCGAGTCGTTTGTTCGAAATCATGACCGCTGCGACATGATAGATGTCGACTTCACTCCCGATCGTTGCAGTGGTCTTTACCCAGCTACCATGGGCAAAAACGGCCATGTCAAGATCGATCGCAAGTTCATCGTCAAGATCCAGATTTCCTTCGAATTCCACAAAGAGACCGGCGCGATCATGCTGGTTGACCGCTCCCCAAGCCAGAATTGCTATGTGTATTGCGTGCAGAGCGATGACGCAATCCGCGACTTCTACAAGTTCGGTGCTCTGGTACTCAGTCCTGCCGCCAACAAAATTGTTATCACCTTTGGCGGATCCGTCAAGTATCAATTTTACGTGGAGTGGCGCATGAGAGACCCGGTCGATCTGGAAGCTTGAGAGAGTTTGGAAACCAGGACTGGGCAGGTCCAGACAGAAGTCTCCCACCGACAAAACGCTTGGAAGGTGGTAAAGGACGACGACACGAGCCCCGGTTTCTGTTGCAAGAGGAAATTGCTGGCAATTGCTGTGCGCGCACTACCATTTACAAATGTATCGATCTCAAGACCGGGCATTGTGTTGCGGTCAAGGAAGTTGTGGATTCCATAAAAGGGCGCTCCAGAGAAGAGGGAGAGACGCTCAAAGAGATAACTACGGATCTGAGTCATGTGGGTTTACCAATCTGCGTTTTTAGAACCGCGAACTAACTTTAGGAGCCTCATATAATTGAGTTTTTCCAGGTAGAAATTTTGCCGGATTACTATCATCTCGTTATGGAACTGCAAGACGGCGATTTAGGTGGCGTTGTATGCACCCAGGAGTTCAGAGAACCTCAGCAGCTTTTTACCGTCGCAGATACTGTTGGACGTCCCATACTACTCCAGATGTTGAAAGCGCTAGATTATCTAGCTTTCAAGGATATCATCCATCGGGATGTTAAGCCGCATAACATTCTCTATCGACGCATTAACGGCGCCTACCACTACAGACTTGCTGACTTTGGCATTGCAACAGTTGCTCCTCACGGAAGGGTTTGCGGTGGGACCAAAACGTTCATGGCTCCGGAGGTGGAGGAGAGAGACTCTGACCTAACCCCATACGACCCGCATCGATGTCTGGGGGCTCGCTGCTTCCGTCTGCTGGACCTTCGGCCTTGTACTCAAAGGTGATGAGGGATCGTCTATTGACGTGGGACATCATGTCATTTGTCCCAGTTGGACTGGCATCTTAGGACAAATGCTTGACCAGGATCCTCTTGAACGACCTTCGGCGGGCGAGGTGTTGACGCTGATGTTCAACGGAGAGGGCCGGATTACTGATGAGTGATGGATATTGCTTGGACATATTGACGTGCTCGATTTGCAATTTGATGCGGATATCTTTCTCTGAAGTCGTGTATGGCCAGCGTACTGGTAAATGTGAACGCACGGCTGGTTTTGTTGGAGTTTGATTTGATACATGGAAACGGATTGGGAACGGAAGACGCGGCTCGCAGATAGACTGAAGAATTGTTACTTTGAGTTTGTATGAGAATCTCTTGTCCTTTATTCTATACAAACCTGTTTGCTTTCGAGATATTTGCCTTCCTTTGTTTGCTGACTTTGCTGTCACTCAAGAGCTCCGTGTTGATAACAGTTGTTCTTTATCCACTCGTTCAACTAGCAGCTCGTAGATCATACAAGAAATGTTGAAAGTATTGAGACGGCAGCCTCAAGATAATTAATTTGGGCATGGAGCAAATCCATCATGTCTCATGTCGAGCCGTCGGGGTCGGATAAATGTTGGTCCTCTTCCCAAAACCCAGAAAGGCAATAGTGCAGCTTTTTTCATGTCTAATCAGCCAATCAGGTTCTCACGAGTGCGCAAGGCCCCGCAATCCTCATGATGACCAGGATGAGATCTTGAAGATGGTGCAGAATGTCAGATTTTATATTGGGAGTTTCGGCATGTCCCCGGTTTGAATTACTATCTATAAGTATGTCAACATTCCCCTCTGGAAGGATAGACTTTCCAAACTCTCTCTTCTTTGCAGATATTAATCACCATGAATGTCTCCTCAATTCTATACACCGGCGCCCTCGCCCTGCTGGTCTACTTCATCTTCAAACACATCCAACATCGCCGCAAAGGTCCATTACCACCCGGTCCCAGAGGGATACCCCTTCTTGGCAACATTTTCGATCTTCCTCCTCCAGGGACAGTCGAGTGGAAACACTGGCAGAAGCATGGGGACGAGTATGGCCCGATTTCTTCTGTTTCAGTCCTCGGCCAACTATTTGTCATTTTGCATGACAAGCAGGTTGTCGTGGATCTCCTGGAAGCTCTTTCAATGAAAAGCTCGTCAAGACCCAAGTTGACCTTTGCAGGCGATGTGTACGTATTACCCCTACCCACTCCTTTCCATCACTGACCTTTCTCTTTATCTAGGGTCGGATACGATAGTATCATGGGCATGATGCCCTACGATCGCACCTTTAGGTTACATCGAAAGCTCACAGCGACGCAAGTCAGCAGCAAGTCTATCGGTCGATTTGAGCCCATCCAGGAACTCGAGATCCTACGACTACTGAAGCGCATCTATCAAGACCCTGATAGCAAGAATTTACCCGAGCATCTAAACCAGTAAGTCACTCCCAACATCGCAAACACAGTATCTGACCATCGCTTAGGGTTTCTGGCTCTATCATGCTCCGCATTCTTTACAACTACGAAACAGACCCGAGCAAGAACGACCACATCGTCTCCATGGCCAACACGGTAATGGAAGAGTTCTCTCACTCAACCAGTCCAGGCGCGTGGATGGTTGACTTGATCCCTTGGCTTAAGTACCTTCCTGAGTGGATGCCTGGTGCAGGCTTCAAGAAGACAGCCAGGGTTTACCGAGAGCATTTACTACAGAACGTCAAAGATCCCTATGACTATGTCAGGGATCAGATGGAGCGTGGCAACGATGATGTCTCGTATGTCGCTGGCTTGGTCAAGGATATCCACCGTAAGATTGACTCCGAAGAGGAGAGCGTGATTCAATGGACAGCTGCTTCCATGATGAATGCTGGCACGGACACTACTGGTGCGACGCTACTCTCCTTTTTCGCAGCTATGGTCATCTACCCCGACGTCCAGAAGCGAGCCCAAGAAGAAATCGACCGTGTTGTGGGAAATTCTCGTCTACCTTATTTCTCCGACAAAGCGAATCTTCCCTACATCAACGCCATCATCCAGGAAGCGCTTCGCTGGCATACTTTAGCACCTATGGGCTTCCCACACATGACGACAGAAGACGACACTTACAACGGCTTCTTCATCCCCAAAAACACTCTTTTGTTCCCAGCAGTATCATCTATCACGCACGATCCTGAGGTTTACCACGAGCCGATGGAGTTCAAACCTGAGAGGTACTCCGAGCCGTATAACGAGCCTTTACCGTCGGATGTAGTGTTTGGATTCGGGCGTAGGGCATGTCCTGGGAAGTGGATTGCTGAGCAAACAATGTTCTTGACTATCGCGCAAATGTTGGCTGTTTTCACAATTGGAAAGGCGGTTGATGAGGAAGGGAAGGAGATTGATGTTGCGTATGAGCAACTGCCGGGTGTTATCGCTAGGGTGAAGCCCTTTCCGCAAAGAATCATGCTTAGGAACGAGGCTTATGGACGTTTCGTCATGTAGATGTATGAATTTATTTCGTTTCCTAGCAGAGGGCTTTTGTAGTGAGGTAAACCTGGATATGTATGGTTGGTATTGGGCCACAAATGCAAGGTACCAAGGGTGCACGTCGTGAGGCCTAAAGCTCCGTCATGGAGGATTGGATCTGTCCAGTATCGAGCAGAGTTACTGGGAAAGGCTTCGGTCAGTAGAGTTGTCGTTGTGTATGGGTGTTGTCGGTTGATGCGTGATTGATGTTGGTGTAAAAAGGAGAAAGGCTCCACGGGGAAGAGATCACTGAAAGGGTTTGTGACCAGGATCAACCTTTTGTTAGGTAAAGAAAGGATATGAGCGTTACCTACAGGATCTACGAGGAGACAAATTCCACAATATGAGAGCAACCTCGAAATCACAGGACCTTGACTGACAGTCCCGGGCTGCTAACTCCTGACATGAGCCCGCCAATCAAGATTGTCTTGCCGTAGGTTTCTAGCCCCTGTAACCAAGTTGCTGCCTTGCACCCTCACATCCTTTCGCGGACAAAGAAAGGCAGAAGCAGTGGAGGACTTAGTAACCTGAAGTGGGGTACTCCAGCGCACACATAATCCAAGCTCACCCGTAGCTCATCTCCTCTCATCTCAACATCGACTATCATAAACAAGACGAAACAGAACCTCTCCATGGCCGATGACTGCATTATCTGCGGAGGTCCCTTCTCCTCCAACAGCTCTGGTAGCAACCAGAGTTGGGCCGCCGTGCTTCGTATAGGTAATTTGTCTAACTCCATCTCATATTCTATGCTGATCAGAACCTATTCAAGCTCGTTATCGTCCGGGGGACTTGACGGTTAGTATCACAGGACGTGGTTACCAAGATATCCACGACTTCTTCGTGCCCAAGGATCCAGATTGCTCAGTTCCCAACGAGTCTTTTGAGCCTGAGCTAGAACGACATCCTTGCATCTCTGGAACGCGACAGCTCTCTAATCCTCGAGTTCTCGTGTTCCATGAATTCTGTTGGTCTACACCTCTAGATCAAATTTCTCTATTCACAGTTGTTCGATACGAGAAAAACAGAATCGCCCAGGCTCTTTATGACCTTGTGCTTGATCTGCCGCAGGGCGAACATTGGGGCGCCTATTTTGATAACTTTCGCTTCGCGCTGCAGCCAGATCACCTCGGAGCAGATCCAGATAAAGGGTTTACGTTTACGATACATGGTAGGAGTACCCTTCCTTACCCCACCTGCCAAATTCCAGTGTATACTCAATCCCGGTCGGATTGTTTCTCACAGTTACCCATCGAGATCACCTATCATCTGGACTCATTCTTGGATTTGCCATCGCTTTGCAATTTCCGACTATCATCAAAGTTCATCGCCAGTCTTTGCAGTCAGTACAGACTCCCTCAAGAGTTTTGGGCGAGCCGTTTCGCTGCTGAACACGAGATGGGTTTCGTCCCACTGGTCTTCGGCTCCCTACCAGCGGCACCCGATTGGAGACAACTGTACTTCGATGTAAAAGAGGATCTACGAAGGCCTTCTCAGATTAGTCACCTGCGACGCCGCCGCAGCATCTGGAACTGCATCAGCGATCTGAGTCGCCTGATGACGATGCTCCCTCAACAGGATCACAATATGCGAGACGTGCGTAGCGTCAGAGAAGATACTTCACTACATGAGCTTGTTGCTACTCGGAAAGCCCTGGCTCTCTCACAGATACCATCGAGACGCAAGAGCTTACAGTATGTCAACTTCGATCCCCAATATTGGGGAGCCGATATGATCCGATTATCTATTTCCACCATAATCATTAACTCTACCGCGTACATGTGTGGTTTCAGAGTCCGTATCCAAAATGGAACAGATATTGGAGAGTTGGTATCTCTCGCGGGTCATATTGCGCCTGCTACCGAAACTCATATGTCTTTGAAGTCGTCGGACGATTTGTTGCATGTCCAAGTGACTGTATCATCCGGCGGTTTACTTGGCCTCGGATTCCAGACAAGGGACATGCAGGGCAATAGGACATGGAAATCGATAGGACAGTTTCGAGATCTACCGCTTTACTCTGACATCATCACCCTTGATGCCCGAGCGAACAGCCGGATCTCAGGGATCCTTTTCGGCTTCGATGTAAGTGTCACCCATTCCACCAGAGAAGCGGTCTAATTTTAGTGATTCATAGTATCTCAAGGCCATATCTGCTCGCCTGGTCGAAGACTTTGGCCATCGGGCCTCTTCCAACCCCCGTCGTTAAAGCTTCTACAACTCGAGCTGAGTGTATTCCCAGTTGCACACAAACAAGGATCACGAGATCAGGCTTTCGGTTACCGGGTGTTACAGCGGCATACTACGAGCCCCAAGTCTCTTGACTGGATGGACCCCCAGGACCGAATGAGAGAGTTGGCAGGGAAGGGAGGTTGCCCAGCGAGATGAAATCAGAGGACACGAATGCAGGAAGGTGGAGGCAAGAGGGTCGATGTTGGTTCGTGCCTCCAATTGAGGACAGATTTCCCAAATATCATACTTGGGACGAGGAAACAGTATTTCAGTCTCGAGCTTTCTACTTCCCGTTCGTGGAAGATCTTAAAGAACACATGTGGGGCTTTATTTTGATGTGCAACAATCATCAGGGGGCGGGATCAAAATTGGGAAGAGTGGACAAGTGTTTACAGCTACTGAGGATATAAGACCGGAACGGGATGGCATGGACTACATGTAAATGCTTTGAGATAGTCTCATCTGACTGTAACTTGTACTCATACATGTATCAAGCCAACTCTCATTTGTCCATTCCCCCCTCGATTTGCCCTCAGGCAATACGGCACGAAGACAGCTTCCTTTGCTACTCCAGCATCCATCTCACCATCGACTACGAAGCCAGGAGCTGCGCCGGCTTCTGCCCCCTGCAACGATCGACGCCAACAAGGCGTCTTCAGCGCAACATATTCCTCTTCCCCAAGCGACTTTTTCTCCTCTATAATGGGAGCAGTCGCCTTGAGCCCGACATCCTTGAAGTGATTATCTTCCCATGTATTATCAGCATCTTCCATGCAGTATACTAGAGGCCCTCGTGAAAGAGTCAGTGTTCGCTGGTTGGTGTACGGATGGGGAGCAATGTAGCGCGGTGTAAAGTGGCCAATCGTTAGGGAGAACTCTGGATTCTTTGCGACGTAGGATGGATCAAGGGTCAGATAGCCCTTTTGCAGGTCGATTCTTCCTTCGCCTGGTTCAGGGCTCAACTGGTACTTGTTTTGAGACCACCCAGGTATTCTTAGTCTGATTGTAGTTGTTAATGACTCAGGGACTGTGAGGCGAAATTTAACAACTCCGTCCCATGGCCAGTCTGAATCCTGCTCAAGAGTCACCTCTTGTCCATCAACCTCGAACTTCAGAGTCGCCTTCGTGTATAGATGTACATTAACGAACGCCTCTCCATCAGCGGCCTTTCCGAAGTCCCAGAGATATCCTCCCAAAGAGCCGTAAAGACGTGTGACGTTCGGCGGGCAGCAAGCACACCAGAACCATTCCTCACGGACACTCTTGTCGGTCTCTGAACTGCCCAGCTGGTTCACATAGGTGAAAGCCTTGCCGTCAAGACTCATCGAGGTCATGACGTTGTTATAGAGGCAGAGTTCCATAACATCTGCAAATCGTCCGTCAAGGTCGATGTGGAGAAGGCGCTCTGCAAGCATCATGACGGCGATCGAAGCACACGTTTCGGCATAGCAGCCTCCTTCGTCTGTGCTTTGGGGAAGGAAGTAGTCGCGTCCGAAGCCTTCCCATTGCTTGATGGCGCCTATCCCGCCGGTGAGATACATCTTCTTGTCGACCATGTTGTTCCATAGGCGGTTGAGCGCATTCTTCCAATCCGATGAAGCCTGCAGAGATTGGTCGTCGATGCAGACCATGTCAGCTACAGCAGTGAGCAAGTACATCGCTCGTACTGAGTGGCCCTCAACAGTCTCTTGTTCAAGAATGGGTTTATGAGCTTGGCAGTACCAGTGAGAAGCATGCCCAGGGTATGAATCAGGCCTTTGATAGATATTCTGGCCGCGCTGCTTGGATTCCCACTCGAAATAGTGCTCCCCAGCTTGACCGTTCTTGTTGCCGCGCTCTTCTATGAAGTAGCGAGATAGGTCGTAAGCTTGTTTGTTTCCGGTGGCTTGATAGAGGCGGAAGAGAGCGAGCTCGATCTCTGGGTGGCCCGGGTAGCCATGGAGCTGACCGTCGGCAGGTCCGAAGGTACGGTGGATGAGACTGACGTATTTCTCGATGGGTTCAAGGAGGAGGTTGTTCTTATAATATTGGTGGTGTGCGACGGCAGCTTCGATAAGATGACCTGCGTTGTACCTGAGGAAAATGTCAAAAGGAGAGTCTGATAAGACACAACCACAATGTAGAACTTACAGCTCATGCATATCCTGCAAATTCGTCCATCTCTTCCCCGGCTCAACTACAGTGTAATGAACATTCAGATATCCATCTTCCTGCTGTGCCCCCCGTATCATCTCAACAAGCTCCCTAACAGCCCTGTCAATCTCCTCATCAAACTCATCATGCAAAAAGTAACAGGCACCCTCAATCCACTTCGCTATATCACTATCCCAAAAGAGATGAAACGGGACGGGCCACATGGACTTGTCGGCATAAATCTCATGCCACTGTAGCTTGAAGCAGTCATATCGGCCTGTTTCGTGCAGTCGCTCTAGCTGTGTGTGCAGGGTTGTCTTTGCGACTGTGTTTCGACGCCGGTAGAGGATGGAGCCGGGGGTGAAGGTAGTGTGGTGGAAAATGAGCTGAGGATGAGACATTGTGAGTGTGATTCGATGATTTGATTCTGGGCTTCGGGTAGTGAGTACTTATCGGGTCATTGATGGAGTCGTTTGGTCTCTGTGGCGTTAATGGGTCACGGTGGGATGGGAGCGGAAAGCCCACTGGTCATCCCATCGGGGTGTGGTTGGGTACCCTAGAGCTGACTTGAGGTGGATGGTTTTCGGGATTGAAGTGGGAGGTGGGTGTTGACACGTTCCGAAAGCTGGGTTGTTGGCTCTGACTTCAATTTGATAAACTGAATATGAGTTCAATAACTCTGAAATCTTGTGTTGGCTATGTTGTTTGTTTGCAACGCAATGCTGTGTTTGCGTTTGTTAGTTTATCCACCAAAAACTGAGAACAAGTTTGGACAAGCAAACTTCAGACAACTCAAACAACACAACCAGAAGTGGAGAGAAAGAAACGTCTTTAAAATGTAAATTATAACTCCCTACATATCATTTTGGTTTGTCCATGAAATCTTTATCGTTAGCCAGCTAACCCTTTCATACGAAGCTCTGTGTGTGTTCTCTTTGCTGGTTGGGTGGCTGACGGTGATTGGTCCGCTAAGATCTTGTCAGCGGGCATGCTAGGAGAGTCTGGTCCCGAGGTTAATTTAGCGTCGCGGTGAAGGGAAGGAACACGGTACAGACCATGCCGATTGATGAGCTGGGCTCAAATCTTGGTGGACGGTTCAATTGTTTTCAACAATCACATTGAATCAAATAACAACTTATGGCAATGAGATCCTATCGGCGTGTATACCTTACAAGAAATAAGACATTTGATGGACTGTAAACAACACGAACACCCAGAAGTCGCATTAAACCGCTTTTGATCATGAGGAGGAAAGTGGGGTTCATCTCATCCGAGTTCCCTGCTTGACATTTGCCCTCACGACGTGACATTCAAAGCTTCACCCAACCAACCACCTTGGAATTGTTGAAAGCCCCCAATGAAGATCCCAGTGCACGGAGATGGAGAAATTCCAATGCGGGCAGTGCCCTCGTAGCTTCAAGCGACAGGAGCACCTGAGACGACACCAAAAAGTCCACGAGACTCATAAACCCTTCCAATGCCACATCTGCCATAAGGGCTTTACTCGCAGGTACGGTACCCATGTTGCATAACCTGTCACAACTGCTAACTAAGTTACAGTGATATCCTGCATAAGCACATCGCTATTCACGACCACCCTGCAGCACCCGCCGCAGACAGACGCGATACTGCTCGACGCAGAGCGTGTTTAGAATGCGCCAAAGCACGAGAGAAGTGCACGAGGACTACACCATGTCAGCGATGTTCGATCAAATCACTGAGTTGCAGTTACCCAAACAACGCGGACAAGCAACCGATGGTGTCCTCGAGGACCGATGATGTGTCGCTCGTGCAATCGGGTGGCAGTATGGGACTCACGCGCAGCATGCCATCTAACCAGCAGCTTTCAATATCACCTCAAGAAGATCCAAACACGCGGTCAAGTCCATATCTTGAAGATAGCGGAGACACTGCAATGCAACAGGCACCACCATTCGAGTATGACCTTGGCCCATGCGATATCGACTGGGACTTTCCAATGAACTGGTTACCGTACAACAACGAGATCGAAACAAACTACTGCTCTATACTTGGTCTTGATAACAACATAGCTTCAACGGGATCTTTGCATCCTTCATGTGGAAATGAGCCAACCTTGAATCAACCGCCGTCGACGATACCTGTCTTGGGCAACACTCCGCAGACTATATCTACCGTTGGATCTATATCTCAAGGCAATGGCGCAGCTGCTTCACCACAGCTAAGTATGTCATCAGATCGCACAACACCCGGTGATCTATATGCCACGAGCTCAAATGGCGCACGAAGACCTTGTACGGACCGATCGAGGCAATCATTCCCACCGCTGGGCGTTGAGGGCTGTACCAAGCTGTGGTCTGTCTCCCTGGATCCGACCCTCCATTACCAGAGCAACATTTGGGAGTTTCCTGACTTGGATCACATAACTATCGAGGCCACCGATGGCGTTCGAGATTTTGCACTAACACAAGCGACTTACGCCAAGATATATGACTCTTTTGAGAATACATGTCTGGAAGACGGCATCTTTGGGAACGAGTTTACGTCCTCTGAGTTTCCTCCCTTGCCAATCATGGATTATTGTATAAAGCTTTTCTTCGAACATTTCAACCCAATACTTCCGCTAGTGCATCCAAACACAACGGCTCTCAACGCAAACTGGGTACTGGTCCTAGCGATCTGTGCCGTAGGAAGTCAGTACTCTGCCACCAACGACATTAATGATTGTGTTTTACCTTTTCAAGAGTTCTTGAGGAGAGTGCTGGTTGTCCACTTGCAATTGGAAAACTCAGAAATGGACATTGCGCTGGCGCAGGCTCTTGTTCTGAGTCAAGTAGGACTACTATACTACAGCACAAGTAAGTCTCGGCACATCGGTTATCAGCGAGTAGGCGATCTACACAAAGTCATCAACCTCTATCGACGGTCTCATATACAAGTGGCAAGCGACGTGAAAGCTCGCCTCAATCAGCGGGAGACGAATATCCACCAGGAATGGAAAGCTTGGGTTGAAGACGAAACTTTGAAGAGACTTTGTTACTTTATATGGGTATATATCGGGCTACCATACATGCGAAGGCTTAAACTAACCTTTTCACAGCTATTAGACCGGATGGGCTGCTACTTCTTCGATGATCACCACGCCTCCACTTTCGATGTACAAGACATTGAACTGCCTCACGACGGGCTGTGGTCCCAGACGTGCTCATTAGACTGGTCTAAAGTATACCGACGTGTTGAAGGTAAGTCGCCAATCTGTCCCAAGGCCGAAGACAGCTACTAACTCATGTCAGAAAATCCCCCACTTCTATCTGCTGTCAATACCATCTTTCGCGACCGAACCGCCAAATCCGATCTGGGAGAGTTCTCCCGCATATGTCTTCTCCACGCTGTCTACCAAGAATATGCCGCCGTTAATGCATACTTCAAACGCCCTCTCTCGTCATGGATGCCCCAAAACAACCCCGAACGTCAGTCAGAAGATACAAACTTCCTTAACATCGACTCGAATTGGCGAAATACTGCGCTTGACTGCGTGGACACGCTACACTGGGCAGCCAATGCAACGATAGCCTCGTTGCTAGGGGCTGAGCATCCTACCGTGCTTCACCTACATTTCTCAAGGGTCGTACTCCTTGTGCCCAGGACGATGCTGATGACTCTGGCAAATTATCTGAAAGCCCCGGAGAGTGAGAGGAAGGTGGCGTCGAATCAGCAGAAGGCCTTACAAGCTGAACGGGAGATTTCGGAGTGGGCTCAGCAGGATGTGGTAAGTCGATGGGCAGTGGTCACGAGCGATGTGCTAACAAAGATCTAGTCGAAAGCACGTCTCGCCGCATTGCACTGTGGCTGTTTCCTCTGGCACATTCGCCGCTATTCGAAAATGGCTTTTTATGAGCCTCCCTGTGTATTCTGGGCCATCCTTACACTATGGGCGTATAGCGTGTACTCTTCTAAGTCAAGAAGATCCTCTGGCGAAGAGCGAAGTGGAAGCGTTACCCGCCACGCTTCACCAGATCATAGCAAAGCATACTCTGACGATGACAGCCCAACATTTATCAGGTTGGATCGGCCCAACGATGACGAGATGGTACAGCTATTTGTTAGAGCTGGTGTATTGAAAGCATATATAAGCGGCGTTGGAGATATTTATGCCTCTGAAGCGCCAGCGAGGATCCTAAAAGAGGGGAGAAAGATCCTTGAGTCAGTATCACTGGCATGGGGACGCAGTAGAGAGTATTTGGATCTTCTCAATGCTCTTGGATGAGCATACTTCTATTGATGAGAGCTGTCTATGGTAATGTAGGAGATATCCAGATGTATGCAGCCACCTTTACTTCATCGCCTCTTCGGAAGCATGACCTCAAACGCGTAAGCCGTTGTGTTATCCTCGTGCTTCATCTTCAGCCTCAAACAGCCATTCTTAACACGATCTGTCGTGTCGCCCAAGTGCTCCGGCCCATCGACATTATTGAACTTGTCCCCGCCGTTCACGACGAAAGCCAACGTTCTGACGTTGACTTCTGTATCCTCAGGCAAGCCCGTCAGCTCGATAGTCCAGTCGCCAGATCTGGAGCGTGTTCCGGCTAGGATACGGACAACGTTGTCGTCGACTGTTGCGTAGACGTCAAGATAGCTATCTGGTGTAGGTGTGGTCTTCACTCGTTGGCCGGTCATTTGGCTGCCGTAATATCTGTATACCTGGTATTCGGCTGTTGGCCAGTATCCTTCGCCTTCGATGGCGTAGTTCTCGTTAGAAGCATTAGGTTTACATAGAAGGCCTCGCACATGTCAGTTTCATGTATTTCTTATGCGCGAAACCACTTACCAGCGAGGAAGTCATGCAGAGCTCCTGCGATCGCCCAGTTTCCTCTTAAGCCATGAGCATTCTCACGCTCAAGACCAGCGATCCACCAAGCGCCAGCGGAAGGAACCTGTTCGCCATACACGGCGTACTCGTTGATGTTGACATCCTTCGCCTTCTCAAGCGGAATATCGAACTTGGCGAGTAATTCATGGAAAGACTTCATTGATCCAGCCATGGTATCGCAGTCATTACCGCTCTCCATATGCCATGACCATTGATCGGGAAGACTGTCATTCTTGATACACTCAGTAAGGAAGTCTGTCCACCAGTCGTGGCCTGTTGTGGGGATAGCGGATATACTTGGACCTGCTATTCTGACCGATGGAAATGTCTTCCTGCGATATAGTCAGTACATTCACCAACGATAATCATTATGAAATTGCACTCACTTGACCTTCTTGAAAGTGCGAGACCATAGCGCAAGCCACTGCTCCTTAGACGCACCCCAGAAAAAGCTCAAGTCAGGCTCATTCCAG
Organism: Fusarium scirpi; assembly: GCA_004367495.1. Lineage (NCBI taxonomy): Eukaryota > Fungi > Ascomycota > Sordariomycetes > Hypocreales > Nectriaceae > Fusarium > Fusarium scirpi. The sequence continues at coordinate 157,953 of QHHJ01000184.1, read as the reverse complement.
ATATCAATGACAAGACCATCCTTCATTTCTGAGTCCTGGACGTCTTTTAAAGTCTGCTCAAGAAAGGCATCCCATCGTGACCAGTCACCGTTGTCACCAGGATACTCAAAGTTCTCCGACTGACCACCATCAGCACCCCAAGCGGCGGGGAGCAGATAGATGAACTCCCCTCCGTGCTTACGGGCTGTTCTATAATTGCACAAAGCTGAAGCGAAACGGGCCTATAGATAGGTCAGTATCCGGGAGTTGCATTCAGGACGGAGCTTACCTTGTAATCCTCGAAGCTAACCGCGTAGCCCTTGGTGTTGGGGAGTTGAGATCCTCCTCCACGACCGTAATTGAAACCAATGTCTTTGTAAAAGCGGTCGGGTATCTGGTCAGGCTTATCTGGTATACCATACAGGATACCAGAAGCAAGGTGCTTAGGTGGACCAGTCGTACTGCCCACATCAACAGTCGCAACGCCAACAGCAGGACCCTTGACTTTGGCCTGCTCCTCAGGCAGGCCTCGCAACATAGACATGTAATCCTCAGGCATTTTGTTAGTTCATCGATGAAGTATGCTTGGTAGGGTTGCTCTGAGATGCTTCCCAGTTTATAGTTCATGCTCAAGGTCGCGTGTTAAAGCCACCAGATGGGCTTACCCGCCGCGGGGTCCCCGGTGGGATATCCGGTGGGAGAGTGTCGGGGATTGGCGCGTTTGGTTCTTCAACTTCCCCCGCAAACAAGACCCAGGCCTTTGGGAATTTTTCCTTGTTCCCCATGGGGTGAATCCCTGTCGACAATCATCAGATCGCGTTTAATACTTAAACTGTCGTGAAGCCGGATGGAATTGGGTTCCATCTTCCCCATGCTCATCAAGAGTTGTCTTATCCACTGACAACTGCTTCCTCATCTTTACTCAATTCAACATGGCGACTGAAAAGACTCCCAGTATCAATCATGTCGAAGACGAGATTATCTCCGACTCGAAAGATTGGAGTCATGTCCAGGGTCAACAGGGCGCTGACATTGATCGCAACATGTCACTCTGGGAAGCTTGCAAGGCTTACCCCGGCGCCATAACCTGGTCATTCCTCCTCTCTTCGTCTATCATCATGGAAGGTTACGACATTGTTCTCATCGGAAATCTTATGGCTCAACCTGCTTTTCAGAAGAAGTACGGCGACTGGTACGGAGATAAACTCGGCTACCAAATTTCTGGGCCTTGGCAGTCTGGTCTTGGCAATGCTACGGCTATTGGAACTATCATTGGCGCTTTCGCGAACGGCTGGCTTACACAGCGGTTCGGATACAGACGCACTTTGGTTGCATCCCTTGTAGCCATTACTGGGTTTATCTTCATCACCTTCTTCGCTCACAATTTGCCCATGCTGCTCGTTGGTTCTACCCTGTGCGGTCTGCCCTGGGGTGTCTTTGCAACTATGGCCCCCGCTTACGCATCCGAAATCTGTCCCATGGCCCTTCGCGGATATCTCGCCAACTATGTTTGTCTCTGCTGGGCTCTCGGTCAACTCCTCGCCGCTGGTGTGCTCTTCAGCTTCTCCGACAACACTACCGAGTGGGCATACCGTCTTCCTTTTGGTATCCAATGGGTCTGGCCTATCCCTCTTCTCATCGTCTTGTGGTTCACTCCCGAATCACCTTACTGGCTTGCCCGGAAGAATCGGCTCGACGACGCAAAGAACGTCCTTCGACGAATTTCTGCCAAGGGTCAAAAGACCGACGAGGATCTCGATAAGCAGCTTGCTATGATTGTTCACACCAACAAGATCGAGAGTGAACACACAAGTGGATCTAGTTATCTTGACTGCTTCAAGGGCATCAACCTTCGCCGCACTGAGATTGTCAGTCTTGTCTTCGTTGCGCAGAACACCACTGGTGTTGGTATTGGTGGTACACCGACCTACTTCTTCGTCCAAGCTGGTGTCGATCCCAGGAACTCCTTCAAATTTGCAACTGGTGCTCTCGGTCTCGCATCTGTCGGCGTAATCATCTCTTGGGCTCTCATCTACCGCATTGGTCGCCGAACCCTATACGTCTGGTCTTGTGGTATCTGCTGTCTCCTCATGCTTCTCATCGGTATCCTGGCTAGTGTTCCCCAGTCTCAGGCTGTGAGCTTCGGCCAGGCTGGTGTTGTTCTGGTCTGGGAGATTGTCTTTTACGCGACTATCGGGCCTGTCTGCTACGCTATCATCGGCGAGATCCCTGCTGTCAATGTTCGCAGCAAGAGTATTTGCTTGGCACGTATTGCCTACTACATCTCTCAGATTCTGAACAATACTTATGGTCCCTACATGATTAACCCTACTGAGGGTGACTGGAAGGGCAAAGTTGGTTATTTCTGGGCTGGACTTTCTCTGTTGACTTTTATCTGGGCTTACTTCCGTCTCCCTGAAACCAAGGTGAGCAGTCTATAAGTACTGTTGTGAAACATCTCCTAACTTGTAACAGGGCCGAACTTTCGAGGAGATCGATATCCTTTTTGCCAGCAAGACATCTGCTAGAAAGTTTGCGCAGACCAAGGTTGATGCGTATGCTGAGGACTCTGAGAATCGCATTGTCAAGGAAACCGATGTCTGAAGCATCCTGCACAGTAGGATGAGATTGGGATGGTGGAGATTTCAGTTTCTGTATTTCTGTAGTCTTTTATGGTAGTAGTAACCAAGAAGGGAAATTTTAAGCGCTCTTCAACGTTGAATATGAAAGGTCCCTTGGCGTATTCACTCAACACCTCTCAAAGCAGCCCACTCCTGTTCCAACATGCCATAATTAATTACATCATACCACTTGCGATCCAGATAGTACGCTTCCCTTTCCCTCCCCTCCTCTTTGAAACCCAACTTAGTATAAACATGCTGCGCCCGGTCATTAAACCCAACAGTACCCAACGCCACACGATGATAGCCGCCAAACCTAAACGCCCAGTCCAGCGTCCAATTAATAGCTTCACTTCCATAGCCTTTGTTATTGTATGGGGTGCTGAGGTTTATTCCCAAGGATGTCTGCCTGTGATGCTTGTGGGCATCTGGGGTACCACCCCAGCCTAGAAGGACAAAGCCGATGGGTACTGGGTCGGAGGATTCGATGCCTTGGGCCTTAGCTTCGGATGGAGAGAGGCAAACCATTACGCAGAAGGTGCATTTTTGAAGCTTTTCCATGAGATCTTCTGCGCTTTTTCTGCTTTTGGGACGTATGAGGGAGGGTCCTGCGAGAACAGCGTTGAGAGGGTCACTTTCGTGATATTTGAAGAGGTAGTCTATGTCTTTGTCATTGTTCTCTAAGGCTCTGTAGATGAGCCTTTCTGAGCAGTAAGCATTTGCGATACGTTCGGTGTCCATCATGACATATAGCTGATGGGAGCAAGATATGGAGTGGTTTTTTTTGGCATACTTCTAATCTTTATATACAATCACCAGTCTATAGTGACTCACTGCTAGTAGCTCAAAGATCAGAGCTACGATGGCGCGGCTATGCGGCAATCATGCTGATCACCACCTTCCTAATCAGGGAATTCCGGATGACTCATTTGATAACAGGATCGCTCTATTCCCAAGAACAGCATCCGAGAGGTTATCAATCATCCTGCAGGATCAATGGAATTTGCCAAAATCCTTCGGACTTACCAGGATTGGTTTCGGTCTCACAAGCAGGATCTATTCAGCTTTTGACAAGAGCATGTTCACAGTCAGTATATGCAAACGCATACTTAACAAAATAGCACATTCAAGATCACCAATACAGGTATTTACTCATATCAAGGTTAAAAGTAATATCATAGGTTATACAACGTTAAGATTACAATAAGTACCATCGGTAGCTCTATCCTTCATCCGTTATTGCCATCATCCTTATCGTCACCACCATAATAATAATAATGATAAAAGGTTTATTGCTACAGACGATTGGCAAAGATCCGGATCTAACCTAAGGCAATGCCTATACGGTTCAATCAAAGCCCGGTAACAATTTGAGCCCGTGATATCCCCACGATTTAAATTGCAAGAGCGGCGGAGGTTAAGCAGCATTGTAGCTACAATCTGGGATGGTACCCACGGGGAGATACATCTCTTTCATCCGTTCCTCATCATAATCCGAAGACTCGGGATATTCATCGTAAATGTTCTCAAGGACAACAAAACGAGCATGCACTCCAGCTCCAATCCTCTGAGGTTGCTTCGAATTACTGATAACCTTGACCATCCCGGTTCTAACCATGTAATTTACATATTGTTCGTAGCCGTTTGTCTTCCATACAGAATCTCGAATAGTGACGAGTATAAGACCTTTATATTTCGTGAGTCGGTACAAGTCATGAAAAGCTACTGGTCCGACGTGCCCTTGTGTCATAGTGCCGACACAGATCACAGCGTCAAATTTCCAGTCCGGTAGTCTAGCACTGCCGCCGAGCTCATTCAACGATAGGGACCTGTAAGCGCCCGTTCCTTCAGCGATATCACGCATTCTCTCACTGATATCACATCCGTCGATGGTAGTTGCGCCGAGCTTGCGTAGTTCCTGGCCAACGAGGCCCGTTCCACATCCGGCGTCAAATATCTCTGCCTCCGAGACTTCCATCCGAGAGCTGAGATGCTCAACCAACATCTTAGCAGCCAATCTGGGAGCAACGTATTCTTCATTTTCGACATCGTGGTTGTAGGTATCGGCCCATTCATTGTAGATCTGGCGCGTCTCTTCGACACTGCCCGATTGCAGAGAGCGCTCGAGGAAGGACATGATGGATTCGATGATCGATGGCTTTGTAATTGTTCTATAATACGATTTGGATTCACAGATGAACTTATCATCACCTGGAGCCCCTCTCTTATGGCTGACGGGCGTAGTGTCGATCACTAGCTAATGACGTAGCGGGCTGAGACACATGACGCGGAACATGATGAGATCACAAGGTTTTAGCAACACCAAGATTGTGAAAATGAAGTTTATGTCGATATATGAGCCGCTACAATCGCTACAATCCCAACCTATACTAACCCTTTCCTTGTTTTTACCATTGACTCCTTGCGGGAATGCTAACTTCCAATTCAGACCATCTCCAATATGAGCCTTGATGATTAGTTTTTACCATTATTATACGACGAGTGCCTATGTCCCGAGTGAATGGCCAATCTATTCACTGTCATAGCCTCCCGTCAACAACGGAGACCTCTGCAGATTTAGCCCATATCTCGTAGACATCTTTGCCAACTCTGCCATGAAACCAGGTACACCTCCAGGAATATCCTTCTCGTACCAAATCTTGGGATCGCCCATTGCCATTGCCGCCTCATGCATTTGTACCAAGTCTCGGCTGTCCCACATTCCTTCTCTTCTGTTTAGAATTCTCAAGAGACTCAGCGCCCGCTCGACTTGGTGCGGTTCGGTGCAGCACCATAATAGGAAGGATAAGCTGGAAATCAAGTCGCCGTCAAGGGAAAACGTTCTTTGGCCAGGGACGATAAGTCGATGTGCGAATGCTTCTGCTGCGGTCAGATAAGCTTCTACTGTTTCTGGGTCCGGCTCGGAATCGTCTTCCAGTTCGAGTGACATGCTCATCTTCCAAAACGCCTGCTGCATATTGAGGTACAGGAGCTGTGGAGATGTCCACTCTTGGTATTCCCACATGGAAATATAGTTTTTGGTCATGTCGAATCGCTTGCTCCAGTGGTTGAATTTCTCGTCTAGTTGGTTCCAGGATGCTTGGACGCGTGCTTTTGTGACCAAATCCATATCTGTGAAGAAGGTACTTCCTGGAGAGTTACATCCCACTTCAGCAGTGGTTTCAGCCATTATTTCGACAGTCTCAACATCTAGTCTTCTTAACGCGCTGGCTGCCTCATCGAGATCTTTGAAAGGTGTTTCGGACACGTCGTCGCTGGACAAAAGCGCAAAGTATCCTGTTCGTATGTCGGGAATGATGGTGTCTTCTATAAAGGCTGAAGCTTCGCATCCTAGACTCGAAAACATGTCTAGAAGTTTGCTGGCTATCCTTCCTTCATATGCGTTGGTCACCAAGCTCGGTGAAGACAGAAGACGTGTTCCAGCACGGATGTGACGAATTGACTCGGCATATCGACCAGTGATACCCTCGAAGGCCACAAACAACAAACAACAAACCAGAGTACACTGAATGTCGAAAGATGAGTTAAGTGACATGTGGGGTATGATGTTGGCAATGGCTTTGTTGTACTGTTGCATGGCCAAACCTTTCAGCTGCTGTAGTGGAGAGCAGGTCTCGGGCCCCGCCATGTAAAAGCGATGCGCTGCGCCCACGGCTATGATAGCATGCCGAATAGGCTCACATTGATGGGCTAGAGGCAATACTACGGTAAGATAAAAGTTGGATTGGCCTGGGGCGCAGGTGAGTTGTGTTGATGTCCAGTGGTGGAAATGGTGGAAATAGCAGCTTTCGATGGAGGTATCCCCGAGGCTAGGATTAAAGACAGATAGAGGATATGGAGTTGACGGCACAGCAACGGCAACAGCAGCGCGTTGTTGGAGCTGGGCTTTGTCGGGTGTCGCATAGCCATCGCATTTAACGCGGCCATCACGACAGCGGCGACATGTTGGTTTCTCCTCGTCGCACTTAAGATGTCTGACTCTACTATTGGTTAGAATGATAGGCTGCTACCTTGGTCATGGGGTACACATACTTGCTGTAGGACAGAGAAAACAATTATTAGCCACCAAGTCTACAGGCGAATAAGAAAGAGAGGGGGCGGATATAATGATTTACGGCGTATGGACATACCAGGTTAGACAGCCAGTGCGGACTTTTGGCTTGGAAGCACGCTGCCATTTTGGTTTCTTGGGCAGAATAACAAGCTTCTTCTGGTCAACTGCCTTCATTTTTATTGCAACAAATCAATTCAATTCTGTTGAGAAGAAGAGAGGCGGTCGAGTTGGATGGATTCAAAGAAAGTTATTCTGTTTGGACAAAAGCCAACACCAAGAGCAAAATACCTTAAAAGATCTGCCATTCAGGGGGGGCGAAGCTGAGACGCTAGGAGATGCCGAATCCCTGTTTATACGGTGCAGCCAATGGCAACTCATACTAACGGCATGAAACTGGGTCCAATGCACTGACACTTTTCGTGTCATACCGAAACTCAATTCTAGCGCTTCTTGGTGTTTCGAATGTCCGAAAGTCCGCCAAGGTTCCCTCTCAGAAGGTGAAGGCAGCATATGTTTGAGGCTGTGTTTCAAATTACACAAATTAAAACCAAACTAACGCTAAGCGATAGCTCAATAGCCCTATGAAGATCGCTCATTATCCCGAGGGGGGTTGCAGCCTCGAATTCAGCTGCTAAGACGAGGCATATTCTCCAGCTTCGCTTAATAAAAGGCAACGTAATCTCATCCTAACTAGGCAAATGGCCCTGACTCTTTGAACAAAATCTAGACCATTCTAAATGTCTGATCTGACAAGGCGTTCTTACACACATACAATATCTCGTCTTCGGCACAAATCTTCCGAATTGCCAAGCGTTGGAGGACGTAATCTCCCCGGATTCGTTCCTGATCGCCGATAGGGCTCGAAAATCACTGAGCTAGTGATGTTGATGTCTTCAAAATTGAAGTTCCCGTTGGTGTTCATGCACTTGAGGTCCACTCTTGCTGCGACTTCATCGTATAATATGTGTGATCGTAAGTGTAGGCATATAGCAAAGGTAGGGAGATAATGATCAAGACTGGTTTTCTGTTACTGTCTGCCCGTTGAGGTAACCAATTTCAAGTAATCAAAGTGTGCCTCGATACGCGTATTCTTTTACGGTAGTGATATCATGAATGCCGTTCTTGCGTTCTGTCAAGGTCAAGGCCCACTATAGCCGTCAAGTGCGAGCCCACTATCCTCGACTCCTCAACGGGGCGGATACTTCGAGAACGAATTATCAGATCTCCGGTATAACGGCGGATATAGTGCACAAAACCGAACTAGATCATGATGGTACGAGGAGATAGCCCGGATATACCCAGTCCTCGGGCCGACACGTCTTCCACGGAGACTTCACTTTAAATGCAGCGAACATGCCACTTACGTAGATCTACAATACAAGGCTTGTTGAAACCTCATTCACATACTTGACTTGATGCAACATGCCTCACTGTCAGACCTTTTGTGGTTATATTAGACTTGGAGCTACGAAAGTTACATGCGACATTTCCTGCCCTAGATGCTGCACCGCAGGATCAAGGCCCCAGGGCATGATATCAGTACACTGACGGCTGGCAAGACAAGGCAGTACATTATGGATAAACAATTTGATCTTTTACTATTGACTCTAATCTAATTACCAACACCGTCCTGGACATCAAACACAATCTTTTCTCGCGCAGATAAACATCTCTCCAACTTTTACCAAGCCAAGACCTCTTGCAACCCTCCACAAGACAGGCTCGAACAAAGTTCCTCATCCTCCTGGTTCTTTTTCGCGGCCTCACCTTCAGGCAACCTCTGTCTCGCTGGCCAGATTTGTCGTCCAGCCGCCTTCTCAAGCTTGACATGCTCATGGATAGCATCGCGATGACCGTCCTGGAACGAAAGCGGGCCGTGTTCAAGTCGAGGGTGCAGCTCACCGCTGATAAAAACACCAGCTTCCAAGTTTTTCTGTGCGCCGATGCAGAGGTCTTTGTCTTCTGAGACTACACGTGCGTACAGTTCAGCGGCAGCACGGAAGTCTGCATCAGAAGACTTTGTGTTGCGGAAGATTTGGTAGCTCATTGATGAGTGGGTTGCTGATGTGGGGACGAATCGTTGGATCATCATGAAATGGGGTCTGTGTTAAGTTAGAGAGTGCATTCTATATTAGAAGGATGGAAACTTACAGAACAACGACGGAGGCGTTGGGGTAGAAATATGTGCTCGCGAGTTGAAAACCAGCCTTCTTCTGCTCCTCGGTCTGAACGCTCGAATGCTTGATCCATTGCTTGTCGGTATCGCACTTCATCTTTCCGAGGTCTGCAAGCGTAGGCAGATCAGGATGCGTCGTGGGACAGTGGTAGCACTCGTTGAAGTTGTCTGCCAAGATCTTCCAGTTGTAGTTGCCCTCCATGCTGTACTCATGATCCAGCTGATAGTCCTCAAAGTTGACATTCGCGAGTCTATCCTGTTGATCAATGGCGTCGAAGTACTTGGCCCAAGGCTCCGGGTTATCAGAGCTGTCGAGGTTGACCCAGACGAAGCCATAGCCATCAAGCTTGAGATGGATCTTGAAAAGACCGTTCTTGCTCTTGTCGAAGCCTTCGAGAACGTCGTAGTTGGGTGCTTTGGCAAGGTTGCCGCTCAGACCGTAAGACCAACCGTGGTACTTGCAGGCAAAGATGGATGAGTTGCCTTGAGTTCCGCCTTGGACAACTGGAAAGGCACGGTGACGGCAGACGTTGTGGAAAGCGTTCAAGCCACCCTTCCTGTCCCGGGTAACAACGAACTCGTAGCCTGTAGCGTTGAACTTGAGCCAATCTCCTGCCTTGGCGAGTCTGTTCTGATGTGTGACAAGAAGCCACTTCTTGGAGAAGATAGCGCGCCTCTCGAGCTCGAACATCTCGGGAGAGGTGTACCATGTTGAAGGAAGGGCTCGAACGGGTGTCCTGTGACTTTCATCCGTGAAGTTGTCACTTTCGATGTGGAGCTTGAGCTTGTTCATTGTGTTTGTTGGTGGCTGTTGTTGATAGAAGTTGTTGATAGTTCTTTGTGATATTCGATACAAAGTCTTCAAGTGTTGATGTATTAGGAAGCTTGTTTGCTGGACCTGACGGGAGTGGCAGAGAGATTCTTATAGACAATGGCTAGTTCCCCTCAACGGCCCAGGCCATCAAGCCATGAGATAAGTGCCGACTCTTAGCCCAACCGTCCCCTCTCGGAAATCGATCCCAGGAGCTTCCATTCCGTATCTCGGCCCCAGTATCGTGATGGTGTGAGGTCGAGCTTATCAGCCCAGGTCGTGTGACTGAAGATCACCCCCAAGGCCAAAGACAAACAAAGGGTCACGATACTAATCGTACATGTCCCATTGGCTCGTACCTACATCAAGCGAGGTGTCTGCACGCCACTGAGATATCGCTATTCGGTCCCATTAGGTTTAGACTCGGTTTCCCCAGGCTGTCAAGCCGCATCTGGTAATTACTAACACCTTTGTGTTCTGTGATTGGCTACTCGGGTTTTGGAGCCGAGGGGTCAAACTCACCTGGGATTGGAACCCGACGGAGCCGAGATCAGTCGGATGTGACGCGCTGGTGATTTGAGCTTATCGATGACACTGGCTTTTCCAAATTTGGTAATAGGAGGGCAGACTGTGCATATGGAAGCTATCGTGGCATTCTTCTTGAGAGGGGAGAGTTTGGACTGACGGTCAGGTGCATCGGGTCGTCGGGTTCTACACTTGACATGAACGGGTTCTATGCCGTTATGCCCGTACAATGTTCCACGATAACAGATCATGCTGTTATTTTATTCGACACTCGCTCTGCAAACCCGGGGTAGAATGTTCAAGTGCCGATGTTCCTGCAGCCTGCTCGGTGAGCGGTGACAGAAGAGGAATTGAGTTTCTGGGTGTGTGTCCCGAAGGTGGGCTAGAAGCCTAGAACTGGCCATGTCATCTTGACCTAGTGAACGACAACCAGTCGCATCATACATTGAAAGCTCAGCTGAGACAAGAGACAAGATTGCAATGCGAACGACCCCCCAGCCCAACACATTGGTGTTACCTCCCTTTGCTGCTCCTTGACCTTGGACTCTTCGTCGATTGCACTCTGAGGCCGGCATCGGAACCAAACCCGAAAAGTCTGTCTCTTATCTTTGAAACCCTTAACAACAACATCCGCGTTTGCCGTTTCATCAATTACTCAAACGCCACAACCGGTATCAAGAGCTTCTACCGATTCTCTGAAACAACTTGAGTACAATCCAAGTTTAGTATCTTGGCATCGCGTGAAGCTGTTAAACCGGTCACACGTAGCTTGGAGCTAAAACATGCCTCAAGCCACCCTTGCAAGCAGCAAGCTTTTGATATGTGGAGAAATTTGACAGGAGATGCTCTATGTGGCGTTGAACCCATGATCCATCGACAAAGATAAGATCACACCGTCTTCTGGTGCATTCATTTCTCCCCTCCTTCAGCTTGATGTTACCCCGCATCATTCCTGACTATCTGATGATGGTGAGATTGTGAATTGTTGTACAATGATGACAGATTTACTTCGCTGATGCCATTTTGCCGTCTTTCCTGTGACAACATCTCCGATAACACGAAGACTGGCCTCACATCCTAATCTTCTTTCAGTGATTTTTCTAAACAGCGAATTGGAATGTTCTCACTGTATACATCGCTCCTCAAACTGCATCTTGTTTTCAGCCGAGCCTGTGGAGTTCAGTATCGAGTGATGATGGAATACCGCAGTCTTAAGCAAACATACCGTATACCTACTAGGAAGAAATTAATAGCAAGAATTAGACATACTATCTCTCGGATCTGTCAATATATATGCATAACCAGGGCTTTAATTCAGCCTTCCATAGAAATTGATCTCTCTTACGTTCCGAAATCTCTGCGCATCTTCCATGATTCATGCTTTTACTCTGGCTTATATCCCATGCACTATTATGTACTGAAGACTCTTGTGAGATTGTGGTCTCTTCTTCGTTGTCGTTGGTTAATACTAGTTCTGGCTCCAAAGATAAAGTGACACTTTCTTTGCTCTATGTTCTCTGAGGTGAGATGTTTGGGATGATAGTTGCTTGTCGATATGATGAATAGTATTTGGGTTCCACAGCGTGACACTTGACTCGCACGGCTAGAGGGTTTAACGATTAATGAAGTAAATATTTTTCTAAATTGTGTCCATCATGTGGCACTGATGCTATGTCTCACATACACGCTCTTCCCATCACTACTCCGCTCCATATCCGTCAGTTCTGTTGAGTCACCTGCACGGATCTCGGTAACCAATCCAATCTCATCATCTCTGACTCCCCATTTCTGATATGCTGATGGTGGATGTCTCGTGCGTTGTGTGTTGTTGTTGTTGCCTGTTGTCTGGACGTAACCACTAGATGGGCCTGATGGACCCGACGATTGCACAGGTGACTTGCTGCGTCTGATGAATCTTCGAAGACCAGGAAGACAAACGACTATGACGGCTGTAGCTATCTCAGCAGTAGACATGATATCTGATGTTTTGTCAGTTCCGTCAAGGATGATTGGTAGTTTGGGATAACATACTGCCAGACTCGTCTTCGAGTTCAAAATCCGTCGCATTGTAGGCGATAAATCGTGCAAGACTAACGGAAAGTGTGATAGCGCCAAGGGAGAAGACACCGATGAGAGCCAGCTTCTGCTCTTTACGGAGCGAGATATGCTTAAGAAGGAAGAATGGGTACAGAAATGCGAACAAGTCGGTGGACCAGTTCAGAACCCACTGCACGACGAATGCAGTATACGAGTTCCACACCGACTTGAGCTGGTTAGGAATAGACCTGAGAGAGTTAGCTCTGAGTAATCGATGGATAAATGTAGAGTCGTACCAGTTGTCAGAAATGGGTTGACAGATCAAAGTATCCAGAAGGATTGTAGCCACCAAACAACAACATAGGTAAACCGAAACTCCTATCAATGCATTCCTCAAACGTCCCATAATCCTTGGTATCAAACTCCAGTAGAACAGCGTGATCGAGAGCTTGGGGAAGTAAATGCCGATGTCGAAGAAATATTGTGCTACAAAGACGATCTATCATCGAATTAGCCGTTGGTTCATCCTGTCGTTGACGACTTGTTGTACCTTGAGGTATTCTTCCGATTCGACGATAAGTTCTTTGGTCTGGGCGGGGTTATCGATAAGGATTTGCAGGGCCATTGTCGAGCAGATGAACCATCCCAGCGTGAATACCCATCCAGCCCAGGCGAGCACATCGGCAAGGGCCCAAACGGATTGTTGGGCGAGCACACGTGCACAGCCGCGAAGCACCAGCGTGATGAACGCCAAACCAACAAGAATTGCTTGAATGGCCTGGTCAATGTTAGCACAAGTGCAGCTTGCGGGATGTAGTAAGGACGTACAATCGAAGCCGAGATGCTAACCATGGCGAATCGTCTACCTAGGGCGGACCGCCCTCCCAACCTTGTAAGAAACGAGCGAAAAGGAAAGAATCAACAAAACAAGAGAATGGCAATGTTGCAGTAACAAGGGAATTAAAAAGAAAATCTAGAAAACATGCCAGGCCCCCGGGGAAGATCACCCGGGTACGTGGGTAATTAATTATTCTTGGATCCTGCGAACACGCGTAGCCCTGGCAAAATTTACGTTTTTCGGTTCTTGATTGATGCTCGTTAACCAGAAGGGTCGCTAGTCTGTAACCAAGCTCAGCCACAGCTTCTGCTAGCTTCGCAGCGATGGCTCCCTTTGGGAAGGTGGCCACTCTGTCAAAGAAGCTTACCAGGTGGATTAACTTGAGGGATTCCCTTAGCCTGATTGAGGAGTTGTTTGTCAACCGGGTGTAAGGGGTCGCATCGTTGTTTTGCTGCGTTGCGTTCGCCAAGGAACATAGTGGTTTAAAGCCGTAGAAGGCCGAAACATCGCATCTTTATCAACAATTGAATCGTACAGATACCGCCTTACAAAAGAGACGTCACCATTCTACCGGATGAGTCAACAGGAATGTTTCGGGATGTCCACCACGTGTGATCAACGTTGCGCTCGGAGGTTTTGATCCTCGGCACCTAAAAAAGCTTTCATCTGGAACGAAACTACCTACTCAGTGACATAACTGTGGCTTTTGCAATTTTTTACTCATAGCAACTGTTTTTGGACACTCGCGCCGGTACTAACGCTATGACATTGCTAGAGACACTAAATAGCAGCCCCGAGATGGACTGTCAATCTAAAACGCATTAGAGTTGATAGCGCCAAGAGAACCCCTGCAGAGGCATGAGTCACTAAGAGCATCTCATTGGGGCGAGAAATTTCATCACAGACCAGTCTCGGCCCGTCAACTTGGCTGGGAATAATTAGTGCGTTGATCCGACTTCCCCTTTTATGAAAACGGCATGTGCTTGCAAGTATTAAGCTTTTTAACAGCTCGATAAGAAACTTTAGAGGCCCGAATAAATATGTCACAATTAGTGTAACGACAGTTTGACTTTACCCATTCCGTTCTCGATGGATTATTCTTCCGTAATTAGTACGTCTTCGATAAAACATCTTTGGGCTAGTGGTGACACGAGGCATCTGCGGAGGTCCGATCAAGTGTTCCGCGGTTGGCATTGAGGATCTTCCTGATCCTTACGCAATTAGCGAGTGGGACTGTGGAAGCATTCCGTCCAATTCAGCACACTAAAGAAAGTGGCACAGGCACCAAAACTCACTATTGATGCCGGGACTCTCCGGAGACGGAAATTAAGTAAGTTTCTGCGCTGTATCTCCGGATTTTATTAGCATGAATTACCCGTGGAGAAATGCGCAACCAATAGGATTCGGGAAAGGACATCCAGACGTGATGCAGATAGATGATGTGCAGAGATCAATCTATCTGATACTCGGCTTTGCGTCGGGAACTGTGTGGACCGGGCTATATACATAACACATGTCTTCCCTGGCCAGATTACAGTTTTGAGTTCTTCTGTTCTATTGCAGGATAAGTGTGATATAAGTTACCCGACCATCTTCTTCAGACCTCCATGCTATCAGTGATGCTTACACAGATATCACCCAGCATTTGAGCTGTGCAGAATATTAATATGCGCTCCTTGTGTCTTGGCAATAAGGTGTGCAGTTTATACTACTAATCACGATGATATTGATCCTAACTCTATATAGCCTGACATGCGTACAGTGTCGGATGACGTCCTATCCACAATGTAGCAACCTCAGTAGGCCTTCTTCACCTTACCATTAAGCACATCCTTGATAAAGTCCTCCAAGCTCTGACCCTTAAGATCGGGATACAAATCCTTGGCGAGAACATATCCAAGGTACTCGGCCTTCTCGGGTGTGTTATCACCCCGAACACCCCAAGACATCCAGTATTCCAGGATACCTCTGTTCTGCGAGAGCTCATCGGTCTTGAACTGTGCCAACTGTGATTCAAGGACTTCTTTGGACATCTACAATCATATTGTCAGTCTTCGATACTACGCAATCAGGTGTGTTCTTACCTCAGTACGCTCCGGTTTTTCGCCAGTAACCTTCTCGACTAGCTCGAAGACTTCCTGCTGCGATTTGGTCTCTGTGTTTGCAAAGACTCTCTTGTTGATGGTGCGAGGGTCGCTGATTATAACGGCGACGTATTTTCCAATGTCGTTTAGGTTGGTGAGTGCAGATGGATTGTTGCCTCCGCCAATGATGTTGTTGTTTGCGAATGTGAGGTAGTCATCAAACTTTCCAGATGGCACACGAGGGAGAGTAATTTGATACCACCATCCGACGTTGATGACGGTGTATGGGAGATAGATACGCTGAATGTGGTCCAGGATCTCCTCTTTCTGCGATACATCATGAGTTGGATGAATTCTACAATACCATGGAAGAACTTACGACATCATGAAGTCTCATGATACCTCGAGGCGCGTTAGTACCAAAGAAGCAAGGTACATATCGCTTGACGCCAGCTTCCTTGGCTGCAGTCGAGAGAGGAATTTCATCATAAAGTGACTCAAAGTAGATAGCCGAGATCACAACATCAATGCCCTTCAAAGCAGCGACGAGCTCATCCTGACTGCCCTGAAGGTCGACAGTAACAATATTGATACCCTTCTCTTTCAGAGCAACAGTAGCTGGCTTCTCAATCGAACTTGGTCGAACCAGTGCTGTGATATCCTATTCGTCGTCAGCACTCACGTCAGCCAAGAAAAAGCTTGTCATAAGCAACATACAAATTGAGTCTCGGATTCCAAGAGGCCATTCACGATGGATCCTCCAGTAGCTCCAGTAGCTCCCACAATTGCGACTTTCATTTTTATTTCGTTATTTGATGATGTATCTTGATCGAATCAATCTTCAGAAGAACAGAGGGGTTATTAATACAGTGCGTCATGTTAAACTCCGCAAACTCCGCAGTTTCAATTGCCGATGTGCCTCCACCGGAGCGGGCTTCATATTAGTGCCGTCCATGTCACAGATTTAGCGGAACTTGGCCCAGTTGCAGCTTATAAACTCGGGGACTCGGGGTCCTCAAATGAAAGCTATTGTAATCAGGCTCAGTTAATTAGCAGACGACTATGGAGTGTAGAAGAAAGTCGCATGTCCATATTAGAGAATCCACTACTACATGGTCTCTGTCTAACAGGTTCAATAGGTACGCCCAGAATCGTGATGGCTATCATGACTCCAATGGTTGTGCAACAGGTTAAATAAGCAGGATGTGGTTGAATATCTTGAAAGAATGCGCCAGTCCTTCTAATCGTCAATTCATATTGGGCAATCCCGAGAGCCTGAACGAGTAGCCAAATAGCTCAGGTGTGGAAAAGTTCTTTTCAATTCAAGGCTCTGTGGTATGATTCGCCAAGTTGGTCTTATGAAGGTCAATTTGTTTGCGCAAAAGACCTACCCCCAAGGGAAAGAGGGAAAGAGGAAAAAAGAAAGAAGGGCGTTAGGATTCCATCTAAGGTACTTGTAGAGCTACTTGAAATATATGTCTTTTAATATCGCATAAGCTTAAAATTGAAATGGCATGATCTCAGAATGCGGCTCCGCCGACGTGTAGAGCCCGTAGAGCCCTGGAGCGGCAGCTAATTTTAGTGGTCTCGGTGAGCATCGCCAAGTCCTTCGAGAAAGGTCGGTAAATAAAACATGTCGCGCATTGCAGTATCGAATTGTCTCAAACACGTATACTTTACAGTTGTAATATTACCTCAATCTTACGATAAAAACTAATATGAGCAAACATCAAGCCATATCGGGTCCGCGAGCAAAGCAACACATCATGAGGTCTAATTTGGATCCTCGCAGTTCTCGGTGAGCCCGTATGCCCGTATGCCCGCCATCCTCGTGCGTTGTCAATGACATAATTCTCAGTTATACGTACAGCACATGCAGGAAATTTGCAATCATGCCACTTCAATTGGCGCGTGAATAAACATAGATTAGCGATTCCAGGTTCAGAATTAGGTGCAGTGCACTCTTAACATCCCCACGGAGAGCTGGGGTAATTGACTGGCTCGCGAAAACCCGGAGTGAAATGATCTGATGTCCGAGTAATTATCGCGGCGCCAAGGGGAAACATCGAGGACATAATATACGATATCAGCTGTTTGTGGCTTTCATACGTTTTATCTACTATAGCATTGTTCCAGTCGTAGAGAATGGCGAGGTTCAATTGAAAAACTGGGTTGGACGCGACAAGACAAGAGATCTGAGGCGCTCGGATACACAGATTGAAACAGGCCGAGATGCTATCTGTAGATAATCTTGCTGCACAAAGGCCTGATCTGAACTGCGAAACCAAATGGTTCTATCCCCGCGCCTCAATCTAAGACGTTGATCTGGCAGTGCATGGAATATCAGCAGATTTGATATACAGATGACTGTGGCAGTTGGGGAAAGCAGACCACGACCCCACAACTTCCACGCCACTTTCTTTAGGGGCTCGCACCACATAAGATCTGCCCTGAAATTGGTGGTCTGACTTGACTACTGCGGAGCGACACGACTAAGACGACGTAGAATTAATAGGGATTTGAGTCTATATGGTAGAAAGTTGATATAAGAGAATGAAGAAATCATCTCAATAAAGCCATCATTCACTCATCAGCATTCAATCAATCAGCCACATCTATTCTTACACATTCACAACACCAAATACAGCCATCATGACTACCAACTCTTTCGGCGGAGCTCTTCCTCGCTTTGACTTCCCTTCACAACCACAACCCGCCATCTCACGCATGGCGCGCGTCAACAAAGCTCTCCCAGTGGTTCTAATGGTAGCCTCAGTAGCTGGTAAGTCCACTTATACCAATTTTTTCAAGCATTTTACTAATTATTCTTAGCCTTGGCCGTCAAGACAAGGCAAAACTTGGATGCCGCCCCAGTCACTGCATCAATGCTTTTTGTGCGCCCACAGAACTTGGTGCCTCAAGGCCAGACAATGATGGACAAGAGAAATGGCGATATTGGATTGAATCCTAACAAATGAGATACTGGAATGGATTTACAGGCGCACTGGGGACTGGGAAGCATGGTGAAGCGATTTGCACATTCGCTATTAAGGCATGAGATAGGGCTGGTCCCAATCATGACATCCATTCCAACTATCAAGCTTTTGGGCCGGTGTAAGACATATTGCATACATAACATGATACGCGAACAGGGTTCTTTCAACATTTGCATGACCTTGGGCTCTGACATAACGGCCACCCCGGATTTATAGCAAAGTGACAAGTCATGATGGAACAAACCCTCCCTTCGATATGATAAGTGACATGCGCGATTCAATTGATATGTTAATCGCGTTTGATCAAACTCCGTGTCACAATCACTCAATTGAATCCATCCTCCTGTGAACTCTCTGCCATTGCATCTTGATCGTGATTTTTCAGCATGGGAACAAGCTCAGATACCCTCGATGACCGTCAATCTGGGTAGCTTCTCGCCCTTCTTCTCCATCAGCTCATCGACGTTTTCATCAACATCCGAATTCTCGCCCCTGGTATAACCGTAAAGGCACAGGTATTCCAAACTAGGTGGCAGGCCGTCTATAAGACGGGAAGGTGGCTGATATGGCAGAACGGCCATACTTACGCTCAGGCGCCTGAGATGCGGAAAGTCGTGGAATGAGCCGATTGTTGCTCCGTGGGGTCGTTTCGATTCGAAATTGGGTCTCACGCTGATTGCCTTGTCCAGGGGTATTCGCTCTAGTCCATAGTCAAGATGTTGAATCCGCACTTGCTCCTCTTCAAATTCGAGCTCTTCCCGTTCTTCTTCGGAATCTAGCTCCTCGGAATCTGAGTCGCTTACGTATAAGGATGCCTCAGCACCAAGGCTAAGATCCAAGACCCTAAGGCAATTCTTATGCACAGTCAAAGCTTCCCTGATGTATTGGACCCGAAGTTCATTTGTTGCTCCATCAGTCGTGATCAGTCCGCCACGCGAAGCCTTGAACTCCTGCAGAGCTTTCGGAATGGAAACAATGGTGGCCATAAGATGATCCGACATATCGCAGCCCGAAATAGCGATTTTCGTCATGTTTCCCGTTCCGGGAACGAAGAAGTCGTGAGCCACTTGGTACTCCTCTACAGAGTCTATACCCACAGACTCCAAAGCCGAGAGACGATGTATGCGCTGGATGTACGGAAGCATCTGGAATCTGCCATAGGCATCCGGTTCGCAGCGGGCGCCCCTCATAAGGTGAACATGCTTAAGGTTTTGCAAGCAGGGCTTTTTGCTTTGTCCATAGTTGTTCCAAAGCATGAATTCCGAAAGATGTTCCCAAAAGAGCCCTTCAGCGAGGTACAAAGTCGAAATGTTCTCGCAGAGGGACAGCAGTACCGCGGCAGCAGCTTCAGCGAATTTCTCATTCTCTTTGTAGTGTTTGACAGTGGAGCCCTGCCACGTTCCATCTAGATGAGAACGTTTCCAATCAACGGCTTTAATCAACCTGGCAGTAGTCTCATCATCTAACTCGAGACCTTGAACGTACTTTTTCAGACCAATATGGGCTTCGAAACTGATCGACTCGTTAGAAACAATTTTCTCTGCGGCACAATAGGACCAGTTGCTGTAGTGGCCCCTAAGGTACGCTGTGTCGATGGTGAGTTCTGTGACGAGGGCGGCGCGAGCGGGGTCTCGTGCAAAGGTTACCAGGAGGACGTAGAGGCGATCGATATCATTTGTTGAGCGGATGCAGATGTGAGAGTTATTAATGGCTCCTATGGAGACATTAACTCTGTTGGGGTCGGAGCCCGTGTGGGCTGACATGGCGGGAAGAGAAAGGTGAAGAAGCCGAGATGGAGGATTGTTTGTGAAAGGTTGCAATCAAAAGGAAGAACACGAATACATCTTGACACCTGAGCGGTGGATTAAGAACTGTTTGTCGGGCCCTAAAAGTGTGATTTACATTGTGACTTCTATGTTAAAACTCATTTGCCCAATATTGTCGCTGAGAACATGCCACAGGAATCTTGAACTTTATGTGTGGCAGCTGATTGGCGCTAAAAATGGCGGAATCTTGCCGTTGTCGGGATGAAAGCGGAATAACTGCAGTGGCGCGTTCATCTACTGTCAGATAAGAGTTAGATAAGATAGGCACTGATAAGATACAATAAAACGATAAGTCATGAGAAGCGAAAGGAGACAAAACAGTGGCCTAATTTTGATCAATATGTTGCTTGTGCCTCACGAAATAGCTTCCGTTCGTTCATTCTAATACCATTGGAGACTGGTTCGATGCTACGCGTCGATCATGAGCCCCACTGTCTCCTCATGAAGTTGATGGTTGATCCCCGTATTAATGGTACCCTGACTGCCTGATGAAGCAATGCGGGGAATCATCGTGAAATTGATTACCCTACAGATAAACTGAGGTCGAGAGTGTGAAATAATGTCCCTATCTTCTTCCCAATCAATAGCGAAAAAGCATCAGGTGTTCTGCCATATTTACTCGGGCTTTTCTTACTCTTCGCGAACCCATTTTAGAAGGACCTGGTGCTGTTGTAAAGCTGATGTTCATTTTGTTAAGCATTGCCATGGGTTGTTGTCGGAGCGGAAAGTGAACAACTTCCCACCACAATCCATTGCTGCCAAAAGTTCGACCAGCGAACCCCAGTTTTCGATGGCTTTGCTAAGATCTACTTACCTCACACAGTAATCTGCGCCCGCTGTCAGGTATCTCATAGCGCGATCGCCGATGTTGCTTTCTGCAAGGGCACGGAAGACTCGGCTGAAAATTGACGCAAGTATGAGCCAAGCGTAGCCTCGGCACGGCACATCATTCTCCCGGCCCTAAAATCCATGTCGGCAACGCCCATCAATTTCTCTTTCCGCCATCTCCAAGCCAGTTCATGACGTCACTCCACTTTCCCCAACCATCGGCCCAACCTTCACGATGACATTCTCGCTCACGACAAAAATACTGCTCGTCAGCCTCGTATGCCTCCTCTTCGCGGGCCGCGCCTCAGCCTTTGGCGCTGGCGAAGTGGCGGGAACTAGCTCCTTCAACGGTTACGTCTGGCGACATGGCGACATTGCTGAGGCGCTGCGGTATTTGCCGGCAAGCTTCATTACGCACTATCGTTTCACTGCGCTTGAGCGACGGCAGATTTATTTTGGCAATTGGTTGAGGGACTTTTCACAAATTATTGATACGACGGGTCTTGAGACGGTGCCGGAGCCGGTGTTGAGAGCCATCGTGAGCATTTTGGGGTTCATGGAATTTGGGTTTGCGACCGATGAGTTTGACGTCACGCGTGAGAGGTTGGGATGCTACACGCACGTTGAGCATATCGATAACCCAAAAGGCTATCCCGATAACGCGAAAGATGTCGATGAGAGACTTCGGGGGCCTGTTGATCCTAGGGAGCTCGAGTTTGATCCCAAGACGGGCATGAAAAATTACATCGCCAATTCTGGACACGGTTGGGATACATCAGCTGATTACGTCACACGTGAACTCCGCGAATGCATCCGACTCGGCCGCGACAAGGACCCGAAATCTAAGAAGGAAGCTTTCATTCACCTCGGCGCCGCGTTGCATACTCTTGAGGATTTCTCAGCGCACAGCAACTTCACTGAACTTTGTCTGCTGGAACTCGGCGAGACGGATGTTTTCCCCTTCGTGGGCGATGCATGTCGCGTCCAGACGCCTGGCTGGAGAGGAAAAATGGTACCACCTATCGTGACAGGAACCTTTGGCATGCTTGATATCTTCCACAGTCTTTTGGGTGAGGCGGACGACATGGCTGTCCTCCAATGCAAGGGATCGCTGGAGAACCTGGAAAATGTACGTGCACCTTTCAACTTTGAGCCATGTATGCTAACTCTCGCAGGAAATGAACATCGGAGAAATCGCGTTTCAGCATCTATACGATCTTCTCAGAGCTGCCATCGAAGCACTTAGCAAGCTTGCTTCTAACAGCACAATTCATGACCCTATTCTGCAGCAACTTGAAAGCGTTGGTGTTCTCTTCCAAAAGGCAGAAGAGTCCAAGAAGGGTAGCACAACAGCGGAAAGCAATCTTGACGCCAACAATCTTTGGCAGACTATCGAGCCCATCTTCTACCTCCATGATCGTATCAAGAAGTGGATCCAGGAACGAACTGAGACGCACGACGACGAGCCGCTATCTGAGGACTCGAGCACGCAGTTGGGCAAGTACACGGATCAACTTGTTTTCAAGTACTTGAGTCTCATGATTGAGAGTTCAATCATGCAGCTGCGTAATGCGCTCAAGGCGGCCAAGGAACGCGTCGACGCGGAAGCAGCGAAATCTACATCTGCAGAAGTTTACCTCGATGGGGAAGGGTCTGACCCGAGCCACTCCGACATCTCGAAAGATCATTTCAGCAACGTTCTCAACCAGCCAGCAGGTCTTGTTTCGACTGTCACTACCAACTGGACTACACAACAGGTTGTCAAGTGCTGGGACGATCCCTTCCGGGACGAAGAAGAAACCATCCGCCAGATCCTAACCATCATGCATCACCCCGCCTTTCCAGGCCGTCACAAAACGGCTATCCAGAAGTACATGTTCACTGCTGTCGAAGAATGGTGGAACCATAACACTGCCTCTGAAAAGGACACAATCCGAGGCATGCTCACGAAAGAGAGCGTACGCAACCGACAGCACGAGAACCACACTCTCACCTTGAAAGACCTAGAAGGCAAACGCAAGGGAGTTGCAGAATTTCCCGGCTCTCGACCCAAGCTTAAGCAGAAGCCCGCGAAGCCGTCACCGTTGACCTGGGTTGTCGGTACGGCGAAGAGTGATGCCAAGTACATGTTTGGCGCTCTGAAAAGAGGAGCGAGGGATCCGGTTGGGGCAGTCTGCTTCGTGGGCGGTGGTGTGTATATGCTCTTTGTGCAGATATTCCTGATTATTACTGGCGTTTTCGGGCTTTGGAAGGCGAAGAGAGATTAATAGGGAGGAATGATACCCTGATAGATTAGTGGTATATAGCGTGTTGACATTATGTTTGGCGTTTGGGGAATTTCAAAATGAATATACGAGGACACGGCTACTGAATTTAAATTCTTGCACTACGGTAGTAGTATATTGTATGAATATTGTAATCTGTCACTAAAGTCTATGACATAACGGATGTGAACTGTTGTGGTTAAAGACGACTTTTATCACAGTAGTAGGAAAGCGCAAGGAATTTCTCTCAATTTAGAAACTACTTAAAGTACGAACAGTTAGTTCCTGTAGAAACTAATACCATGAAATAACATATCCTGTCAGGCTTTTAAAATACCGACTCAATACCGAAAACTACCCGCAGAGTATCAAAAGATACGAAAGAACAAAATCAGCTCCGTCGATTCCAAGCCGAACACATTCCATTCCAACACAGCAGTCTCCCAAGTCGAGCGCTATCAACCAAGAATTCTTCCAGTCCGTAAGATCAGGACATCTTCTCAAAGAGTAGGTCGGGCGTGGGATCTAGTTGTCCATCTCCAAAGATTCTTCAGGAAAGACTGTGAGTTCTTTAATCAAGAAACCCTGACCATCGAACCAAACATGGTTGGGGTCACCGCGGAATCGCCAAGCGAGGATGACGAAGCCAGCTTCGGTGACTGAAGAAAAGTCATATTTTCCAGTAACTTTGGTCGTGCGGTTGAACTCACCCTCATCAAAGGCGAATCCGACGCGACAGAATCTGGTGAGGTCGGCCAGCTCGTCCTTCGTGAAACAGGCGGCCTGAATGTCACCGCGGCTGCAAAGTGTGCATTATATTGTGAATTGCCTAAACGCCTAGCTGCCGACCGAATTTTCCCCTTCCAACGCCAGCGAAAAATCACAATGTGGGTGGAAGGAAGAGGAAAAAAAGCCGGATGGAAGCAAGGAAAGAAGGGCATTTATGCTGTGCCTAAACCTTATGTTTAGGCAGGGCAAAAAAAAGGTCATGTGTGGGCAAAGGAGTCATAATGCCCTTTGAAAAGTGTATATATCACCGAAAACCTTAAGCTTATCTGATCGTCACCGCGGCTGGCGGGATAAGACTGTTCCATGAGGTTCCAGTTGCCAGAGTCCTGGTCACGCTTCAAGACTCGAATTGACCCCCGTTTGGGGGTGGGGGAGGCAGCTCCGAGTATGGCACCGTAGATAAAGAAGCCACGAAAGGGTGTTTCCGAGGTGTACTGGATGGTGTCCGTCTCAGCCACAGTGGACTGATTGCTGGAAGAGGATTTGTCGTTGGTGTAAAATACGTTTTTCTTGGTCGTGGTCTCAAGACCTCGAGCTTCTGCCTGGTTGGCAGTGGAAGAAGGGGTATCAGACATGGTTGCGGAAATGAAAAAAGAGTACTGAGTGTAGAATGGGGATACAAAAAAGTGAAGTTGGTGATGTTTCTGTGGAAGAGAAGGTTGGCGGAGGATTGTGAGGTGCAAAATGGAGAAGGACAGAAGAAAAGAAGAAAAGGCTCGTGCTTTATTTATGTTACGAAGAAGTGGGCACGGGAGTGAACACTCAAGGTAATGAATTTGTGCGTTTCGCCTTACATGTTCGTTGTTTTGTCTTAAGTGTCTATGGCCGTGACAAGTTCGAGCTAACACCGGAACAAGGTACTCAGGCACCCACAATTAAGCGCATGGGATCTACACTAGGTGGTTGGCTATTGAGAACTTGGTAATAGCTTGTCTGCGTTCAGTTCAATGTTACACAACCCAAGCACTGGGATCGTTGAACTCGGGGGGTGTTCCACTCGACAGACACCAGCCAAGTAATCCTACTACCACAAGAAGAAAGGAACAAGAGGGTATCATGCACTGCAGTCATTGTTGAACACCCAGGCAGCTGCTTAAGGCCCATGCTGGATGCCGATTTCTTGTCCCAGGGTTCCAACTCCATCCCAGCTCCTCACCTCAATACACTGGCATTAGCCAAACGCAAGCCCAAGAGACAGGGATGTGGCCCATGACAGTCGTTCATAAAATATCTTGGACCCTGAGGCCATTAGACAGACTACAGGATCGCATCCTGATGAACGACTATAGGATTACAACACTTCCTATTTGCCAAGAAAAACCAGGTTCGCAACGTTCATAATTGCCATGAACAGCCATACCAAACAAGCGACAATTGTTGTGAACCACGAGTTGGCCATCTTGATGCCCTCATGCTGAGCCCCATCCTCTTCCCCTGCCTCATTTACCGTGTCATTTATGTCGACAACATACCTGCTCGCTCTATTAGCTGTAACTGTCATATACTTATCACGAGCAGTAAAGTATATGAGAGGCGCAGTCACAAACGGCAATATGATGCTCAGAGCCACCTGTGACCCGTTGAGCGCTGCGTTCAGCCCTGAACGGCCTACAGCTCCCGCGATGATGATGCTCGGGGTGATACTGATGCTGCGGGTTACCAGACGACGCAACCACGGCTTGATGTTCCAGTTCAGAGCACCCTCACTGACCATCTGGCCGGCGATAGTGCAAACGATGCCAGCCGAAATTCCGGAGAGAAGTAGTGCCAGGGCAAATATGGTCCCTGCCGCTGGAGAGATAGACTTGGAGAGAAGATCATGGATGCCGAAAATGTCGGCTTCAAGAGCCGATGGATTATTGTAGAGCGATGCACCGGCAACAATGAGGATAGCCGAGTTGACAAAAAGTGCAAATGTGAAAAGGGAAATCGCTAGATCAAGGACTGAAAGCTTGAGAGAGTGCTTGATTGCCTTTTCAGACGGGATGTAATAGCCTTTATCATCATCATCGATAACAGAAGACCCCGAAGAGACCTGGTTTGGTACGAGGGCACTCCGCTCGTCATACTCACGTAAACGAGGTTGAACAATGCCTGATCCCAAGTACAAGCTGTGAGGCATGACTGTCGCCCCGAGAATGCCGCAAGCTTGGTAAATGCTGCTCCATTATTAGAAACAACTAAAGAACAAGGACTTGAAACCTACGCTTCAGATTCAATTAATGACTTCGATGGTAGGTAACCCTTGAAAACCTCCCCAGGCGATGTGTCACTAATCAGCGACAGCTGGATGCAAAAGCAGACCACTACGCCAAGAACCAAGCACATAACGAATATCTCGAAATACCGTACATGCTTCATGGACCCTTCCGGGCGGTAGAAGATTAGAAGAACCATGACATCAAGGATGGAAATGGCACATCCTGCGACAAGAGGTACCTGCGGAGCCAGAAGGTTTAATGCAATTGCAAATCCGATCACCTATAGTTCGTCAGCACCATCAAGGAAGGGAACACAGGAGAAATGATTACCTCTGCTATATCGGTAGCAATTATTGCCGCCTCAGCAAAAACATACAGGATGTAGTTCATCCATCGTGGGAGAAAAGCGCGACAGGCTTGGGCAAGATTGAGGCCGCTTACAGTACCCAACTTGATAGCCAAACTTTGGAGAAAAATCGTGAATATGTTCGAAAGAAGAACTACAAATAGTAGACGAAAGCGATACGAAGCTCCTGCAGCGATGTCGGTCGAGTAATTGCCAGGGTCAACTAGAAATTCCTGTAAGCGGGAACCGGCGCCATCATGAGGTCAGATTCACATACTGTACGCGACAGAGATCATGAAGCCTGGCCCAACAAACGATCCAATGCGAATGACCATCTTCTTGAAACGCTGTAGAGGCGTGCCATCGTCGGC
Source organism: Fusarium scirpi (assembly GCA_004367495.1). Taxonomy (NCBI): domain Eukaryota; kingdom Fungi; phylum Ascomycota; class Sordariomycetes; order Hypocreales; family Nectriaceae; genus Fusarium; species Fusarium scirpi. The sequence goes on along the minus strand of QHHJ01000184.1, from coordinate 131,186 downwards.
GTCACCAGCTGGAGCTGGCGGGTGGTTGGCGGGTGCGGATATCCGCAGTCCGCCATTGGAAGGTTGGCTATGGTCAATCGACTCATGAGCCAACCTCGATGTGGCATCTACCTGCCTGTCCTCTTTGATAGGGCCGTCGCGGACTACTTGGCCCAGGTTCTTGGACGTCGCGTCTGGCGGTAGCTGCGAATCAATTCGCAGCATGGCCCGATTGTTGACAAGACCGTTGAAGTCCTCATTAGTAGTGAGATCGTTGGAGAATGGGCTGGGGCTTTGGTTATAGCCATCATCACCCTCAAAGGGCTCGTCAGTATGAGATGTCTTGTTCATGATGTCCGTGAGCGGTCGAAAAATTGAAGATACGCAGACAAGAGACTTTGGGAGATGAAGATGTCAAAATATGAGAATCGTCCGGTATTCCCCATGTCGTCGTACCAAAAATGCTGTCTGATTGGTTATATCGTGCTCACGATGACGAGTAAGCGGGAAGTCTGCAAGGGACCCGGAACGAACGGCACATACGGCAAGTCAATCCCACCTTTGTTGTATGACGGCAATAATACCCTAGCGTATTTGCCCTAGCGTATTTGTTTCCAGCAGACCGTAATCCGGATGTTAGATTGAAGACGGCGCAGTTATACGCCAATGGAGGCGCGACGGGAAGTGGAAGGCGTACGAGATCGATCGCGCTTGGTGCAGTGAACCTCTTTGAGCTTTCTAGTGTTTGGAGAAGCATCATGAGCGGCAAAGTCAGATCACACAACATCGAATGCAGAAGGACTTTTATCAGAATAATAATTCACATAAACAGCATCTCCATGACCGATTGACGATATTTATTGAAGACTAGCTAGCAGAATTGCACTACAGACCAACTCCCTCTTGACCCAAACTCCCCCCAACCGTTGAAGACTCCTAGCGCATGGCAGTAGACGAACCGATCAAAACACAAACAAGAACGCCGCCTCGAAGTGTATTCCAGCCCGTTGACTTTGTAAGCCCTTACTTCTTGCACTTGCGCTCAATGTGGTGCCACTTCTCGCCCTTGGGGCAAGAGCAAGTCTTGTGCTTGGCGTAAAAGTCCTTGCCGCTATCGTGGCAGATGCACTCCTTCTTGGCCTTGTCATAGTAGGCGCTCTTACCACAGTGGTGGAGGAGGCTTCGGGTAGACTTGGCCTTCTTGCAGGTCTTGTGCTTCTTGTCGAAGGTCTCGGAGCTATCCTTGCACATGCACTCCTTCTTGTCCTCGTCGTAGGTAGCATGCTTGCCACAGTGATGGTGGTCCTTGTGGTGCTTCTTGGGAGTGCGCTCTTCAATGTCGCGCTCATCGTGATGCTTCTTCTTTTCATCGTGGTGATGATCCTTATGATCCTTGTGGTGCTTGCCCTTGTGATGCTTCTTGGGGCTGCGCTCCTCAAGATCTCGCTCAGACTTGGGCTTCGTGTCTTTCTTTTCATCCTTGTGATCACCCTTCTTATCATCGTCTTTCTTATCATCCTTCTTATCATCTGTCTTCTTCTTGACGTCCTTGGCGGCCTTCTTGGTATCTGTCTTGACAGCCTTCTTGTCATCCTTCATCTTCTTACACTTCTTATGCTTCTTCTCAAAGGTCTCAGAGCTGTCATGACAGACACACTCCTTCTTATCCTCGTTATAGGAAGCATGCTTGCCACAGTGGTGATGATGATCGTGGCTCTTGGGGCTGCGCTCTGCGATGCCTGCTTGGTCGGCCATTGGGTTGGGAAGGGCAGCAACCGAGCTCATAGCGAGCACGGCACTGAGAAAAAGCTTGTTAAAAAGCATGTTGGAGGCTTGGAAAGTGTGTTTGAGTGATGATGAGATGAAGTGAAAGTGATGTGAGTGCTGATATTTCGATAAAGACGAGGAGCAGATGGATGTATAAATACGTTTCTGCCAAGCAATCTTTAGATAGGAGACCCTTCTGATAAGGATAATAATAGATTCTACCTCAATAGAGTAGTCAAGCTTAACCATCTGAGGGATTTCCGCATTCCTCCCCCATTGCTGTTGTAACATGTAAGCATCCAAGATACTTTCCGACCCGGAACTCGGACGTGGTCTAGACCCATGATCAACGGCTGACGCGGATGCGGCAGATCGGCAACTAGTCGGGATTTCCCCAGACTCGTATTCATCACTCTGCACAGTATATAGCCACATTGCACATGTTTACATTTGGATACCTGTGCCGAATATACGGTTGAGGTAATTATTACAGAAGCTGAATTCTCCCAACAACTCCTGGTTCGGAGATGACTACCAGTGAATGGCTTACGATCTGAGGAAGTGGGGGCCGGATGAGCTGACATCCGGAGTTATAGTGATTTCAAAAGTTCATCTACCACTCCATGTCTATAGTTTTGAGTTTGGTGAAGTACCGAGGCAGAGACTGACACTGCATCTGAGGGGCTCGCAGAACTTGGGCAACCCTTGCGTGACGGGATCAATTGTGCCAAACCTGGCAAATATCTTGCCTTGCCAATGGCCACAGCACAACTAGCATTTGTATTGGATTCAAACCTCTCAATTACTTTATATCAGTTTTTGAGGAAAGAGATCAAATACTAAAGTCTACTCGGAGAGAACCACGGCAGGTTGAAGGGTGGCAGCGATTGCCCTTTAATTCATCCTTAGTAGGGTGGCGCAGCGAAGTCAGACTCCAAGATTGTTAGGTACGCTTTCGGGATTATTTAGCCAATGGGAGAAGAAATAAGAGACTGTTTGGCAGACTTGTGGTAACTCCCAGAACATGGTCCAGACCGTGGAGAACGATGTCAGATCCAAGTGTGAGCGGCTATAACGGGACGGATGTCACCGCCGAAAGATGACTGTTGCTAAGCACCAAGGATGTTCGGCACGCTCCGAGCTAATTATAGAGATGAGTGCGTGGCTTGCACTAAAAGTCCTGTCCCGACTATCCTCCGTTGTCCAATCAGTCGAGGGGAGTAAACTCTATATCGAATTTCACTTTGCAGGGTCCGCCATGAACATGAGTTATTTACTGAAAGTTCGAGATAGTTTTGGTCATGGTGTTTAGCCGTTACGCTCCAACCAGTGGGAAACAATACAAGTGCCGTTCTGTTCGTCTCGCTACAATGTTAACGCGAAGGCTGTGTTCGCATCCGCAGAACTAAAAGAGCAAGTATGTGAGTCTCTCAAGTGTGTTCTGGAGGTAAAGCTATTGTTCACATAAACCTAACTGAACTGAGCTTCCTGGAGTAAACCGAAAACGATGGACATCAGGTTCGGCGATTATCTTCCTGTGCTATAATTAGCTCTGATCTTAAAAAAGGGCCTGCTGTTGCCCCGTCGAATTTACGCGATCGGTATGTTATGGTCAGACACATTTATGTAATTTTGTAGCGAGTGATTTTGAATGTCGGATGTTCTTTGTTCCCTCCCATTCACGTTTTGTGAACTGACGGCTCGTTACATAGTACTGCAGATCAAATCACTGGCCTACACAAACGGGGCGGTGCTTTTCCCAGCCGATATAACCGAACTAACCTTTGTTAAGCTTCACAGTGTCAGCCGTATCTATGAATTTGAGGTAGTAGAGAATCCAGACATCTTTTCCAGGAGTCGGACCATCTTTTGCTCGCGAGAAGGTTTCCGGGAGTCAAGCAAAAAGTTACTTGTTGAAGCTTCTAACAAAGCTGGAATATATTGAATCCTAGATCTGGCAAACTGTGCTTCCTAATCAAGGCTGAATAAGTCTCCATCTAGATAGTATTTGACGTTTGTCAGTTAATTGGTCTATCAAGAGCAAGGATGGCAAAAGGGTTGTGCAATCTCACGCCAAAACCTCTCAGAGAAATTCTTCATTTCATTCAAGCCAATCGTCAAACCGACAGTCATCTCTTGTGGTACATGATTTCATGTAAGCATAGCCCGAACCCTTTGGTCGGTCTGGGTTGATGATTCGCCGCATCATGTGCCACCTAAACAGAACGACCAATGTGTTGTTTTGTTTGTACGCCTTAGAGGTTCCGCCTTTCAGAGACTCTAAATAGGACGGACCCACAAACAACTGGGGAACGTACGGGTATAAGATTTTCCGCCACCAATTTAGACTTTGAAGCATCATGACTTCAATGCTTATACGAGTCCTTCCTTTGCCCGCCTTACTTCAACATATGGCTCGGGATGCTGCACAAGATACCTTACTTCCTTCTTTTCAATCTTTTCCTCTTCCCTCAGAATCAACCACCTACAATACAGAGACATCATCCCTCCATGTAAGGGATGAAAGACGCATCTCGCTGTTTTTTTTTCGCTGGCGTCAAAAAGAGACGAATCCGTCTGCAGTGAAGCTTTCATTTAGCTATCTTATTTCGCAATGAAACGAGCATTTTGAACGACCGATGAATGGCCAACCTCTTCTGCATAGAGTTCCACGCCAGATACCTTCTCTTTCGCTGCAGGACAGGCCAATTTCGTCTTCATCCAGGCATCATTATGGCCATCGGTATCCCATAAATGTCAATCGACAAATACACAGTCGAATTTATTCCAGTCCCTTTATGACCCTTTAAATTGATATAATGTCTACTCGTTGTGGCTCTCAAGCCTCGTTCAAGATAAGCGTTTAACAAATTTACACTTTCTTTGAAGCATCGTAACTTCAATGTTTACACAGAACCTTTTCTTTTTTGTTTTGGCCCTGCCCGAACATAAGGCCTGGGCTGGGTATATAATGTGCCTTTTGCTTGCTGTTTTACCCGACATATTATTTGTTTGTTTCGTCGCTAAGCCTTAGAGAACGATCAAATGGCTTCAAAAATTATCCAGTTGCTCAGCGACGATGGGCCCACAAACTTCAACATTACGGACAACATCCTTTGTAACCTTGGGATCGTAGACATCTTCGCCTTGCATGCAACATGCCGAGCCTTACGATGGCTACTTGGTCAAATGACGGAGTCACCGTATTTGCTTAACGTCAATACTCAATTGGGACACTGTTTGAGAGATCCGTCTCGCTTCCGATACGAACTGGGAAAATGCGACGGAATCATATGCGGAGAATTTGTCCAGAACTTCCTCGAGTGCAACAGTCAACGATATGTGAGAATGGAGATTGTCATTCAAGAAGGGCCCAAGTCCTGCCAGTTCATAGAATATCTGCTCTCATTGGAAGAAATCACGGTAGATGAGATTTATGATCACGAAGAGTACCATCTGGAGTCAACCTACAACCTGCATGGTTACATCCGGGTCAAGAAAAAGCCCAAGCCGCCCATTACTGAACTTATCAACGGAGCCTTGACAACTGTTGATTTGAACTTCATGACTTGGAACAAGGCTTACTCGCTGCTCCCGGTTGCTACTGTACAGAAGCACAAATTTTATCCTCCCAAGCCGTTCGGCCTAGACATGGGGGGGCGACTTTGGCTTCTTGCTCGAGTCGGCTGGACCACTCGGGATTTACTTTGGCCTGATCAAACCAGAGATTGTATACCCCTAGGGGAACTGCACCAAATTGGCGGTCCGAAAACTCTTATAATCAAGCTTCCCGACCAGCCCTGCGGGGAATTTACGCCAGACTTTGTTGTTGAAAGTGGCATCTTCTCTATCACCCAGGATCCTGCCAGTATCTGTCGGGAGATAGCTATTGAGGTAGAAGCTTCCTCGGGCTACACTCCGCCACCGGAAGAGGGTTGGACCTTTGCCGATGATCAGATAGGACCCTGGTTTGCGGAATGGAAAAGGGGATATGAAAAGACGAATCCTCTAGGCGCATTATGCCCATTTAGACTAATACCCAATATACTGTTTGTTTGACCGACCAGTTAAGCTGTTCCACTGAAACTTGTGAATGTGAACTGTACTTACTAACCTTAGGCTAATAGCTGCTGATCAATCATAGATGTCGAGAATACCTTAAACCCGAGGATAAACCCATACAACAGAGTCCTCATATAAGGAAGAGCGGAACGAATGCGCTGCAAGCTCGGAATCTGGACCTAGACCCTGTAACCCCAAGCGAATCAACTGCCGTTTCTTCAGGGTCCCCTGACCTACCCCTTGCACCCGCTAGTGGTTTCCAACCTCGAGCTGAAAGATATGTCTAGCCGCAACAAGTAAAACTTAACGCCACGTCGCGACTTTACCAATTGTAAAAGATCACTTCGTTACATTTTTTACACAGTGGTGTATACCTCTGCCAGGGTTCGAAAAAACTGCTCACCCGAGCGCAGCGGGCTAAATGGTCCGGACACTTTATGCCACCGTCGACCAGTATCTGGCCTATCCTGATTTGACGCCCTCACCTTTTGTGGATCACTTTTCTTCTTGCTCTCTGGGCCTGCTGGTATTAAAGATTGAGGCCAGGACAGGGGTTCTGGCAGGGATGCTGCTATGGAGCGGCAAAGCGACAACGGCGCCAAGAAAAAGACAAGACGGGCCCTCCCCCCGCGAGAGATTCTTCGTATTCTTTCTTGACTATTGTGCATCCGGTTTACGATATCAAGATGTTGGACACCGGCTTAGCCTTTGTCAAGTCTTCTATACCAGTATATCACAATGCTGTCAAGTCCATCATCTTCAAATGCGCTGAATTGCTTATGGGTATTTTCATCTATAAGCTCTTCTCGTTGATCGCTGCGCGTTCCAATCAGTTTACATCCTACCTTATGTTCACCGAAGATTACATCCAACGTACGCTTTACATCTCTTCTCGCGGTCTATCTCGAGCAGGTCTTGTTGTCCTTGCTTTCAGTCTTCTCAACATTGTCCTGTCGCTATACGGCACATTGCTGTGGGCCTTGGATGCTCCAGGATACATCTTCAGAGCCTCGAGCGCGCCAATAACCGACTACCTTGACCAAAGGAACGAGAACCCACCGTATATCGTTCAGCTCTCGTTAGACCCAGCTCAGCTTGATGATACTGCGCACAGACTGCCTCAGATCATCGGCTCTGACCTTTTTGTACCTGGGCTCAACTACACTTTAACTGGCCAGGTCGACAATAGTCGTGGCGCTCCAGAAACAGTGTCGCCAGTCACGATTGGCACCATCGGTCCTCGTATCTGGCTCGATGATGATGGCCTTTCCGTCTCTACCGATATGAACCTTGCGTATCCTATCAGCCAAGAATTGCTGGGCGAGACATACGAATTGAATATTACAGAAAGCGACGGATACTTCTCGTGGAACAGCACGTTCAGCAATGTCTTCTCAAAAGACTTTGTCGCAAATATTGCTGGAATGCCAGAGGTTCACTGGGATTTTGACTCGGACATGATAGCTGATTCGAGATTCATTCGGCCTCACAGATACGACAACATCTGGTTCTCTTTCGGCGCAGGCGGCGGTTCTGCATTTATGAATCAGGTCTTCACCGTAACGAAGGGGAAGAGGCGCCATACATTCTTCCAGTCTACGTTCAAGACCACAATGCTTACCACAACCGGAACTCCTTTCGATGAAAAGGACGTATCGGATCTCGTGGAGCGCACAGGATACCTTGATCACAGTGAAAAAAGGGTTCCATCCGCTGACCACATCGTCGAAAGGATGATGGATGCTCAAAGTAACAACGCAAGCTATCACTATGGCGTCAACACAGTCCAAAGCACCAACAGATCAACTCTTCAAAACACTTGGGGCTATTACAGGGTAACAAGTGAAACAAGCCTTCTGTACGATATCGTAATCCTCACTAGTACCAACATGACCTTGATCCGATCAGAGAGCATTTCTGAAGCACCAGTGCCAATGGAAAAGTGCGAGAAGTCGAATGCTCAGAACGAAGCCTTTGGTGGTAAGCTTGGTCGATCCGACTGTCTTGGCAACGAAAGAGTGGATGATCCAAAGTTCTTTGGCCAAGTCGACACCGCTGCTGTGATGGTTGCTCATGGTCTTGGAGATGGACGATCCAGCAGCAGCGCAAAGTCGCTTAATAATGATGCGTTGACTTGGATCAAAAACAACGCAAACGCTATTGAATCGCTTCTAACTGCGAGGGCGTATAGCGTCAGCATCGATGCATCCATTGTACAGATCAGTGTGGATAAGCTCATTGTAGCTGTGTCTCATCTTCAGCTCGCTCTGAGCTGCCTGGCTTTGGTCATGGCGATCGTTCTATGGCTAGCTTTGATGGTCTTGGCTGATGCCCATTGGGCTAGTTCGCTGCTGGCCAATTTGGTTCATAGTACGGCGGAGACCGGTAGTGCGAACCCTGGTTACATGATGCGGGACCCCAAGGTGGCTTTGCAGTCCGTGGAGAAGAGAAAGCTTCTGGCGGTGAACGGGAGGTTGGTGACTCTGCATGATGCCGTCTCATATTCTAGCGCGGGCGTGATTGGGCCACAGCAAGTTGGTATTCATACAAAGGAGCAGCCGGAAACCGCGGCGTATCCTGTCAACTACAGCCATCATCACACTGGAAGAGAAGGTTTGATGGCGGGGTTTGAGCGCACCAGGGTGTGAGGTACACATATTTGTATGCCTGAGGGTTATTGTATTTGCTAAATTGTAATGGGATAACGTCAGGTATAATAATAAATACAACTGGAAGATTTCAATTGAAGAAAGGCTGCTGCCTGCTGAGCAGAACTCATCATCTTGAAGCCGGTGTCGCTATAGGCTACTGGGGACCTCAGTAACTACCCGTCAATCACGTTGCAGGCGTTGTCAAACCATAACCGGCCCTCCTCGCTGGGGAAGAATCCAGATTTGAAAAGCGATTTCTTGTTAAAGAAACAACCGTTGATGGTGGTCTCAATAGTGAACGATTCGCATTCGTCTCTGGCAAGACACGCAGCATGGCACGTCGTACGCGTGTGTCCTCCACGTTGATGAACAGCTTCACAGTCAGGGCAAACCCCCAATTTTCCACAAATAGGGTCTGGCTCCCTCTTCTCGATCTCGCAACTATTGTCATACCGGCCCAAAGAGTTACTTGGGCCGTCATACCAGCCTGAGCCTTGGCCTATGTGCTCCATAAGAAAGCATTGCCCGATTTGGGCGTTGTAGACGATTAACTCGCAGTTAATGTGAGCTTTGCATAGGTCCTGGCATTCGCCGAGGTAGACGCCATTTCCTGTTGTCATGATAGAACGGCAACCCGGACTGGAGCAAGTGCCGAGGACGCCACAAGTGGGCTCAGAGGGTCCCGTGGAGGTAGAGGTAGTAGTAGTTTCGAGGGCGGTCGTGGGGGTATCGAGAGTCATAGTGGATACGGCTATAGAGGTTGTCATGATCTCTGTGCTGGATGATTCGAGTGAATTGGTGGACTCAGCCATCGAAGATGATGCTTCAATGCTTGTAGTTGGCTTGGTCTCACTGGATGTGGCAACCGAGGTAGTCACTTCATCAGTCGACGACTCAAAGATGCTCGAAAGCTGGGTTATCGCTGTATGATTTGGCTGTGTTGGTGGTCTTGACTACCGAATATGACACTTCGATGCCATTAGTTGACAGCGTGACAGAAGAGGTATAAGACTTGGGCTTGCAAGCACTAGCAAGAGCATTTTGTACAAAGCCATCAACCAAAGCCACTACGAAAGCCTTGATTTGGACCATCTTGTCTTGAGATAGATAAAACTTTCCAGAAATGCTGGAAGCCTAGAGTTCCATTTAAGTATTCATGCTGCTTGTTTGTAATCTCCACAGCTTGAGATATCACGGATATGCCAAGCGAAAATTCGATAGTTGTTGAGACTATTTCGAGCTAAGGTTAATTATTGACAGCTGAAATGCGACGCTATTCCCCAAACATATAAAAAGGCGTAGGCAAGCCAGGAAGTTTTTGCGAGCTTCTGATTAAGATGTCGCGCCAACCCTTAAGGCATGGATTCTATTCAGCAAACACGCTTTGAAAGTCGGAACTTCTGGTGAATCCGATTGTTTTTTGCTGTTAATTTCTTGTGTGGCTTCACTGATGAGAAAGCCAAGCAAACAACCATCCCGACTCTCGCACCATGTAACCGGGTGAATAGCAATTCTGGTTCAGCAAAGGCCAAGAAACAATAATCTTAAAATAATTCAGGGGATATTTGGAATTGTGACTTTGAGGTTGTGAGCTGAGAGGCTGATAGGAGGAGCGCCAAGTGATCGGATCGCCACCATACGATTCTCTTCGTCTAGCCAGCTTGATTCTTATAGATTCGTATAGATTTGACCTATGCAGAAGCGTTTCGCCGTATCTTACTCTATGTCTATAATGGAACATCCTTCGAGGTTTATGTGCCACTGGCCATATGACACGCCGTTGCGCCAAGACATCCACCACTTGTAAGCTTATCCGACAAATCTTGGCTCTACCATATTTGGAGATATGCTCAGCCTCTTGTAAGAACTAAGATACATAAGCTTACGGAAGAAGTCTATTTTGAGTTACACCGTAGCCTTTGTGTGTCTAGATGGCATATGTAGATGACAAGATAGTCCCCAGAAGTAGAAGTGGGCAACAAAGCAGTCTAGTATAAAGGGCCTAGGATCATCACTCACATTTCCTTCAACAAACAAGTAAACAACTCCAATTCTTGGATACTCCCATACATTTAACATCGGCCCAATTATCAACATGCTTTCCCAAACTATCCTTCTCGGCCTCGCCGCCACAGCTGCAGCCATCGACCTTCGCTTCTACGTAAACCGTGAAGGACGCTGTTACGACGGCCCATGGATTGGCTTCGCAAACGTGAACCCAGGAGTATGCTGCATCCCCAGTGGTGGTAACTCTGCTGGTAGTTTCTTCGCCACTGTCGGTATTCACGCCATCCCTCGTGGATGGACCATCAGAGGCCGGGGATATCGCAACGATAAATGTCGTGAACTTCCTATGCAATACGCCCACGGCAACGGGGACGGCTCAGACTTATGTCTCAACCATAACGGCAATAGCTTCATGAGTGCGAAGTATGAGTTCTACGAGAACAGTAAGAGGAGTGATGAAGAGTTGGAATGTAAGGAGAAGGCGAAGGCTACTGAAGTCGGTTTGATGGATGGAAGTGTTTTCAGCCTGGCTGATATGGATGAGGAAGAGGTTGATAAGATGGTATATTACCCTACCCGCAATGCTTTTGGTCAAACGCTAACAGGTTGTAGTGAGAATCCTTCACTATGCCATATTTTTTGAAGGCGCTGGTAAAATGCTAACTATTCTATAGTGTCAATCTCGTCATCCAAGGGTACAACGCCACCGACATGCCCCAGCTGAACACTCTGCGTCGACTCAGGTAGTAAGAATCTGGACTTCGCCTCGAACCACATAAAGTTCGCAATACTTGATCTTTAATTAGCTTTGCGGTTTGGCGGGTGTTCCTTCAGTCCTTACCTTTCGATATTGTACATACAACCTTTTATCTTTTCGATCTCATGAAATTTATGTGATGTCTTACCTCCATATCAGTTTCAAATAACGAATAGACTCCCAACATCAAGTCGATGCTCGCACTAAGAACTTAGGGGCTTATTCGTTAGATGTCTTTCTTTATGATTAACAGTCACTACATGAGGTTTCGAGATTTGGATGATCATATAACAAAGAGGCTTTGTACTGTTGTTTTTTGGACCTCTTCACTAAACACTCACAAAGCAATATGCATGACATGTATGGATTATCTATGTCTTTGTCGCCTTTCAATGTTTATGCATTCACATGAAATCCTCGCAATACATGCTCATACTGTGTTTATATACCACCCACTTAGTAGTAACATTAACTTGATTCTCTTGGTCATGCAACTCGGTGAAGCTGTATCTCCAAATCGCTCTATCGTCTGTATGTAACATGTAGAGAGCTGTGTATAAATATTGCGGTTCTCTGACTTGCTTCTCTCACCATCTCAACCGTACATCATCTGAAACTCTGTGGCTCTCTTGGAAATATCAAGTGTAGAGCTTAACCATTTTACCAGCTCATATATCCCCGCAAATTGGACAAGATCTACCGTACTACCCACTTCATCCACGACAGTGACAATCAAGAGCATCAATGAACTCAGCCCGACTCACAGATCAGCCTGTAAGCAAAACCCTCAAGGACCCGTCAAGATGTCATCCTACAGCGAAATTCGCCTACCGCGAATTACCGCCCGTCTAAACGAGCTCGCCAACTCCCGCGTTCTGGCAGAGAACAACATAGTCAACAGCCATAACGCGCTGGTATCCTTAAATCATGAGCTAGATAGTCGGTTCGCGATGCTTACCATCCCTCTCAACACACTGGCAACCGATACATCCTTGCGGCTGACCGAGGCTTATTTGACGGAATTCTGCAACACACACAGAAGGCTCGTGACAGCCACCGCTTGCTATTGGGGGCATGTTAGTGACGCGCAAAGGATCATTGATGAACAAGCTACCCTCAAGAAACAACTTGCAGAGATCCAGGTTCTTTTGCCCAATAGAGATGAGGTGAAGAAGCGGGAAGGGTTAGGTCTCTGAAAGAGACAATTCTAGTCACGCGATATGAGGATTTAGAACAAGGCATTTTTCGTATTTTAGCCCTTGCTTGGAGTTACCGGATCCGTACCGCATAGAAACGAACATAGATGTTTAAGAAAATAAAGAGCTATTGACTGCCTTTCATATGCCTGCAGTTGTCATCCTAACTTGACCAAACGCTGATAGTAACTTAGAGTATCATTAATATCCTTATCTCCACCCTGCAAGATCTCGCTGATCCGCTTCAGAGCATCCCGCTTTTCAATGTAAAATTCCTCATTCCCATTTTCATCACGAAGCTTTCCAAGATACTGGACCTTGAGCATGATATCTTGAACATTTCTGGCACCGTTAGTCGCGCAGTACCCTTTGAAGTAATAGCTGACGCTAAATAAGGTATCCATATCTTCTTCCTCTCTATAGTCTCGAGATATTAGCTTTGCAATGTTATTGTAAGACTCACGCACCGTGCTTTGTTCAATCTTTCAAATGTTCGCTCGTATTGATCGCAGAAATCGGCAAAGACCTCTTTAGAGAAATCATGGGCTCCTTCGTCGTCCATTTCTAGGATCTGAGAGATGGTTGCGTAGTCGAAGAGGTCAGAGCGCTGCTGCATCTCCGCCAACACGGACTTCATTCAACATGTCGATATTAGCATGCGTCTTTTTGAGACGTTTTATAAAATTGAGAGGTATGGTTGTGTATCCGTCCTGCCATACCTCATATGTTTCATCTGGCATCTTGCTTTTGCAAAGAAAATAAAAATTTGGTAGGTTGTTGTTGGTGGTAGTAAGAGATGCTGGTTGGAAAATTGAAGGAGGAATTGCTTCAACTTGAAAAAGAGGACATGGCGTTCGGATAAATATTAGCGCTGACTGTCCAGCTGTCGTCTCGCTTTGTCTCACTGTCAGATTAAGTTCAATAGTTTGATAGGTCAACTGCCTTGTTAGCCTATTGTAGTCCCCAAAACTCCATAAAATGGTCTCAGGCAGACATGGAGTGTCAGTAAAGGCTTAAGTGAATAAAGCACTGATAAGAAGCAGGAATAGTCAGTATTTGAATTCAAATGCAGCCTTGATTGGTGTCCAAAAAGGCGCTAGAGTCGCTGATTGCCACTATTGACACCGGCGTAGCTGAGCAGGAGCATGTGCCACAACTAGAACACAACACTACTATTACAAACCAATGTGAGAATAAGCATCAAGTCGGGTCAGTGTAACTTTAACTTTCTTAAATTAAAACGCTATTCAAATCATCATCTCAATCTATCATTGACCCTTAACCTCTTTAACCTTAGGGTTCCTCTCATATCTCCATCTCTTACTATTATCTTGCACATGCCACCTTGTCATAAAAGCACCCTCCTCCACCCACTGAGCCCACTCAGCTCCCCATCTCGTCTCAACAGCTTCCAAGAACGAGATAAAGTCGAAGGCTTGGATGCCGTCTGTTTCTAATGGGTCGACAGAGACATCACTAAGTCTCCACTCGACGTTATCAATGAGGGGGATGGTCAAGTGACGTTCGGGGTGGCGAGCATCTCGGATATTGAGCATGGCTCGACCAGGGTTGACGACGGTGAATTGCCAGTATCCTTGGCCTGTTTCGTTGTTGCTCGTTTGGAGTGGTCGGATGAGAGATTGGCCTTCATAGTTGGGTAATAAGGACTCGGCAGCTTGTTTGCTGACACCTTGCAAAGAGTTGGTTTCGAGAAGCATGTCGAGAATCGTGGGTAGGACTTGAGTCGAGTGAACTGCATCGTTGACGTCGAAGGAAGGAAGGAGAGGATGAGATAGAACGAGAGGAACATGGTCTGCTCCAACGCTAGGGTTGTAATAGGGCGAGGCCTTGCCGTTCTCGACCAACGAGACACCGTGATCACCAAGGAAAACTACCAAAGTCTCATTGGCAACACCTTTCTTGTCAAGAAGGTCCAGAACCTTCTTAATCCACTTGTCATCGTAGCCCTCGGCATTGGCGTAGTCCGACAGTTCCTTGATCTCCTTGCCAGAACCCAGAGGCACCGATGTCTCATTGGCAGGTAGACCATAGCTATGATGGCTTGTACTGGTGATATGAGTAAGGAAGACCCTTCCATCGTTCTTCTCAGCATCTTCAAACGCATCATTGATATAATCCTCAAGCGGGTCCTCCTGGAAACCGAAGTAATTAATATCCTCCAGCTCAACCGCTCCGTGTGTCGCGTTCTCATCCCGAAGCCAATCTCGGTCAATTGTGTTTTCCTCGGGGAAGCCCATAGCAGCCATGAGCTTGTCGTGGTTATCGTAATGAATGGTGGCGGTTTGGAAGAAGTAGGACTTCCATTTTGATGACTCTGGGTCGGCTTGGTTCATCGCCTCGAAAATCTGAGGGAGGCAGGGCTGGTAGATGTGACGCTTGTAGTCGAGGTTGAAGTCTGCGATCAGAGGGTTGAGGCCACAAATGGTGCCTGTGAGACTTTTGAGTGTGTATGTAGCTGAGGTATAAGCGTTGGTAAACCGGGGGCCACCGCGCTTTGGTGTCGTCTTGTGTTTAAAACCGTCATCGTAGTCACCTGTAATGAAGTTTGCGGTGGGCATGAGGGTAGAGATCCTGTCGAGTGCTTCGCGGGGCATCTTCTTGTCTGAGTAAGACTCCTGGAACCGATTCCAGAGAGGACCATCCTTCTTGATAGGGAAGACATCGTTTCGGGTACTTTCTAGGAGGAACATAATAACATGCTTCACAGGAACGTCTTGAAGTTTACCACGGAGCTCCTCTAGAACAGGCTCCTTGAGGTTGGAGATCTTGGTGGGATCTGAGGTAGAGGAGTAGTGCATCTCATCAGCTGTGTACCAATCCTCAAAACCAGCCAGAGGCTTGCCCTTGGGGAGCCAGTCAAACTTGGGTGGTTCAGCAACGGCTGATCGCTCGTCCCACTCATGCTGGATGCCGACCTTGAAGTGTGTTGGTAGTTGGTCCAGAAGTGGTGAGGTTGAAGACATGTCGACGAATGGGAGGAGTCCAGCGGTCCAAGAAAGGAAAGTCAGGGAACTATCACTGGGTCGTTCGATCCACAGGATAAACAGGGCGAAGATAACCACATGCCAAGACAGATACGGAATGCTGTGGAAGAGACGTCGCACGGTCGAAGGTTGCATGTGAACGCCACATGCCTTGCGCATGCGCTGCGAAAGGCGTGAGTAGGCAGTCTGTGACTTTCCAAACTCAATTGAGTCTCGCGCAAGGTCGTCGTCGCCGTCGGAGTATTGGCTATCGGACCCATCGACATCGGGTTCGGGGATTCGACCGTAGGCAGTTCGTTTTCTCAATAGGCGACTGGCCATTCTAGCTGTGAACAAGAATGGGAAAGAGACGATATCAGAGCCCCATCCGAAGGTGGCATAGCAGATGTTCTGGAGTAGCCAGCTGACTAATATCAGGCCTGCAACAACAATGATCATGGTAACAAGTCCGGAGAGGAAGATGGCTCTTGATGTAGGGTCAGAGACCATGTTGATGTTCTGCCAATGGATTTCGGATCCAGCGACAAGGTAGAAGGTAACGGAGACAACTGCGAGGGCGACATTGTAAAGAATTAACAGTCCAGCAAGGGCAGTGCTGATGTAGTTTGCGATCTTGGCCGTCAGAGGAGGTTCGAGGAAGAGTCGTGTTATTATAAGAAGGATAATATCTTGAATAAAGAATGTACCGAAGAAGGTAAGTAGTCGAGACGTGGCGACGGCATTTCGGTGGCTGTGAATATGTGCGAGCTTGGCTGCGAAGATGGCCAAGGCTGTGAATGTGAAGATGAATTGGCGATTGGCAAGACGACAAGCCAATCTTGACAGAAGACCAGGTAATCGCACCATGGTTGGTTATGTGTAAAGAATGGACAGGAAAGAAAAGGAAGTTAGCCTGTTACGGCACAACCAGACAGAATGAACGTGGATGAAGTGAGCACAAACGACGGCCAGGGATCAGAAATAGGAAATGTAACACAACATAATTCGAACTCTACTTTTCTTCCAGAAAGAGGAAATGGAAGAAAAAACGGGAAATATGGGGAATATGGGTTTCATTAATAACAGGTTCCTCGCTACCGGACCGCGCTCTCCTCTCCTTGTCCGTCTCCGTCTCATCCGGAGTCGCCTTCTCACTCGGACAGCACAACTAAAAAAGGGACCGCTTCAGCCTCTAGCTGGTCCCCTTGCTCTTATGTAAATATTGAACGTCGCGTGGGCTGTTTCCCAATCCGCCTCTAGTGCACCTCGTCTAATTTCGTATCTTCGGAGCTCGGCACCATTTTCTTACACATTCTACAGACTCTATTGGCTGTCAAGAATTCTTACGTCAAGCCGAGGTCGAGACCAATTCTGTAGTGGAGTCAAGCTAAGACGATCATGGACCCAAGAATAGGGGTCGTAGAAAAACTAAACCTGATGGGGATTGGTAGGTCAATAGGGCAGTTAGCAGCTATGCATGACAGGTTGCTGGCAATTTGTGCCGAGTCAGTGGATAGGATTGGATCCTGAAGAACTTTTACAGAAGGATTACGGCTGAAGGATCGACGAGACACACCCAACTCGTTTAGCACTGCCCCAAAGGCTCATAAGCGATGGTTCAGTTGGACCTATTGGCTTAATTACCATCTCGTATGCCCATCCCCTTCGGTCATTTCCATGTACGGGTTTGATGACTCGTGTTACGAATTAGCAGTTTTCTAACTACGCCTAAAAATGAAATATCGTCACATGAAACAGGCACGGACGGTTTCCGGCGCAATGTTCTAGCGCGGAACAGAACGCGGTACGGCGCTTCGCTTGCCTGATGTCGCGTGACTCTTCCCTGCAATCGAATGGTTCATTCGACGTGTGTCATTTAAACAGTAAATTCGGAATAACATCTCTGCATTTGGCAATGGAGGGAGACCTGCCCAAAATCTGAAATCCAAGACACGCGAATACAGTCGCCTATCAGCTTTTTAAACTTTCCACAGGGCTATATGTGGCTTCAACCTTTATAGGGCTGTTGTACAACCAGAAATCATTTCGTCTTGCCATTAAATGCTGACTACTTACAATGACAAGGACCGGTACGAATTGTGCCGCGCTGACTCTCTTGGCTGCCGTCGAGCCGATCCGAATGATGTCACACCAATTAATACCCATGATAGTCCTAGACATCACGATACCTGTTTGAGAGTGAGATGCTTTCGGGTTACATCTGCTATGGCTAGTGTCAGATCCATGGTTACCTTACCAGGCTTACCTGCCAGCATCATCCCCGCATTGAGTGGCACACAACCATACTTGCATGGGGCCATTCTGTGAGCGAAGAGATGTTTGCGGATAAACAGTCTCCATTTACCCATGTATGTTAACCGTAAAGACAATGGCAGTCCAATGCCTGGACTAGCGGTTAGCTGAGACTTTGCTGACTTTCTAGGTAGGTAAGTCCTACGCATTTTCTATTCTCTGACAAGCCTATCTCTCGCCAGGAATGGCTAGATGTCCTTACCTGCCACCAAGCATCGTGATATTGCTTGTAGGATTCACTGAGCAATCTCAAAGATAACTCAAATACATCATGGCTCGTTTCAACAGCCAAAGAATGCGGATATCCCGCCCATCTCCTGCCCAGCACCCCTGTCAGTGTCACCAAGCAATAAACTGCGGGGGGTGGGCAACTGAAAGGTAAAGCCAGAGCCGAAGCTAAGAAGAAAGCCAAAGCCGCGCCTAATAAGCCGGTGCCCCAAAACAAAAGACTTTAATACATCATTGAGATCAAGGATTTGTTCCTCTTGCTGAAAGCATTTCCAATTACAAGAATCCGTCTCTGGCCATTCCACAAGCATTCTTCAGCACCCTCAACCGGGTCATCTCTGTGAGAAATGGCTTCAGCAAACACTTATTTCGTCACAATGAGAAGCCAGGTGTCAAGTCAGATGCCAGACACTCGTACTTTGTCGGAATCCTCGAAAAGGTCCGCGAAATACTCAAACCGTTCTCCGACTCAGCTGCCACCACCTCTACCGACACAGTTGATCGATTGACCAACCAGTTTGATGCTCTTGAGGTCTATGAACCGTCGGAGGGTTTCCTCAACGCACCAGATATCCAGAGGCCCGAGCCAACAAAGAAAGAAGAAGCCATTCATGAAGTTGACCCGTCGGAGTCACTTGATGAGGCTCTCGTTGCTTTCTGCATGATGTGTAAGTATTTGGCTGAGGTCGGAAAGTACATTTCGAACCTCTGGTTAGAGCTCGTCGCTCCAGAAAATGGTGGGCCGAAACTCGACCCCGGTGTACTGGCTGTCGTGACCAACACGGCGGTCGAATTCGGCCGCAGCATTGCCGAAGATGCTCTGCCTACCTTTCAAAAGCACGGTGGAACGACTGCTATGGGAAGGGAGTACATGTTACGCACCACAGCTTGGGAAGCTGGGAGCGATTTCAATCCTTATCTGAAGGATACATCGACTGGACACGGGTTCTATGACGCTCTCTCCCATTGCTCCCATCTTACCGAGACCACTCTCCTGGCTCCGGCTCTCGTCCCATGGAGAGGCAATACCAGCATCTATCCAAAGGGGTCGTTTGGTGTTTGTGAGCTCGAAATACCCTGGAAGTCTAAGACTGCGGAACAAAAGATGATCGATCATGGCGCTATTACTACCGAGCTCTGGTTTGAGGCTCTGGCGCTCGTCCACCATGTTCCTGACTACCCATGCACCGACGAGTTCATTCGAGGTGTCAAAGAGTTTAAGGAGACGAAGAAAATTCCCTTCAGCCTCATATTTGCCGCTCAAGTCAATGTCGACATCCATCAGGTTGTTGGCAGTTATGCCGAACGCGGACTCAATACCCTTCTCAACCGCAACCAGGATTTGAAGTCGCATATCAACTTCCAGCAGGGCATCAAAGGCCCACATTGGTCCCCGCGCGACGAGAAGTGGTTGAAGGCTACTCAGGAAGGCTTTGATTGGTTTCTCGATGACCCATTGCACAAAGCAAAGACGATGGTGGTCAACAACAGCCGCAACAGACAGGAAGTATCGATTCACCTCGAACGAACCAAAAAGTGGCGAATCTTGAGAAGGTCTCCGGTAATCGCCGGTTTGGCCTTATATTATCATCGCGCAGAGATGCATGAGGCCGGCCTCATTGTTACCAATGCTTGGGGTTCTCTCATTCTACCCGGACTTTTGTACTGTACCCTCCGAGCCACACAATTTGCCAAGATCGGTTGGCTGGATATGAGTCAACTGTGTGCTATGTTTGGAGAAGAACAGTTCGTTGTTGGTGCCGAAACTGATAAATTGTCGGATTATGCCAAGCGCTTCATGCTGCAACTTGGTGTCTCTGCAGCGGCGTTTGCTAAACAACGACGCCGTGGTGCCAAAGTGGGCGTTGAAGATTTCTCGCGCGCCGGTGCACGATTTCTTACAACGCGTGCTTCGATTCATAAAAGTCTCCAGGGCCGGTATCACCGAAACGCCAACCGCATGAATTGGACAGCCGAGAGCACAAACGAGATACTTTTGCGCGCAGAATCGGAAGACAAGGGCGAAGGCAAGAGAACCGTACCATCAGTTGATCAAGAGAGTCGTATCTCACCGGTTGGTGTTTTGTCATCTCTGGTGATGGCCATGCAGGGCGAGGTTCCTGAGTTCGCGTTTGGGTACCTACCCATGCATCAGATGAGCTGGAACATCCTGAGGACCATACGCATGGGGTGTGAGCCGTATCTCAAGGAAACCTACGGATCGGACTTCACTTTGAAGGAATTGGGAGCTTCCTTTCATGGTTGGCCATATCCTGTCTTTAGCTGAGGATGGGCCCATAAATATGCTGCGAACTGCTGGTAAGGTATTGGATTTAATGAATGATGGAGACATCACTAGCATAGGTACGCGTCGGATGTATGAGCTTTCTGGCGTCAATTATGTTTTCTCGGAGTCCCAAAAGCAGCTCTCTCAGTCATTGACTAGTCCCCAAGGATCGGAGTCGGAGGAGTCAGACGAGTACTCAGAGGTGGGGTCAGACGATGAGAAGTTCTTTGGCACTAGGCACGTTGTGAACCTGGACAATGGCCAAGTGAACAGCTATATATATCTTAGCTTAATTTCTCTTATAGAGTGAGATAGTCTTTTAGCAATTGACTCCGATGCTTTTACTCCGCAAGGCTCGGACTTGGAAGAGGTAAACCCGAAACGGCGCCTTGGCAGCTGAAACAGGTTGCCGTTATTTCCGTTGCCAAGTCGATGACTCAGCATGAGAGTGGTCGAGAATACCCTATACCATATCATCATCTCCAATCTCGGTTTGACTAAACAAGACATTTCTGTTAGGAAAACTTGTCAGAAACTCTCAAATACCTATTGCTTTTCATTTGAAAGGCATCCCCTAGAGTTGTTTAATAATTGAACGTGTGCGTAGTTTCCGTCAACGCTTGTGACATCTTGGCTGATGATGTGTGGGTGGGAAATGGAAGTTGTCAACGGGAAGTGACATCACAGAAATAGTAAAGGGCAGCCGTGGAATGACGATAACGACTGAGAATGATATGCGCAAGTCGATTTTCCATTATTTCATGTCCACATATCTTTGAGTGGTTGATTCTGAATGCGATGGGGGCACGACTCGAGGAAATTTGCTTGAATCCCATGATTGCCATGAAAACCCACAAGGCTGTGGCCCCTGAAAGGATTTTCCAGAAGCGTGTAAGTGGTTTGACACAAGCACATTATCATTCGTCAGAGTCGCTTTGACCCCTGCGTTCTGAAGTACATAGGTGCTATCTCTTGCTCACACTTCTACGTAGTAAGCGGGTTAGTGCAAATGTGTCTCTTTAAGCGAAGTGGAGACATCGCTTTGGCCTGGTCTCGGGCATTTCCATCTGGGGATAGCGTGAATCCTTCAATCACGCTTCACCGTTGAATGAAGTTTTTGACCACGATGTTCAACCCTTTGTGAACATTATTATGCGTGTCATAGTTTGAACAGACTTCTGGTTGACTCATTTTTAGCGAAATATCATGATGGAGAGACCTTGATTTCATCATCGAGGTCTCTATCTGTACAAGTGAAGCTGTTGCTTCAGGCCAAGGGCCTACGGCGAAGAATTATGGGTGTGGTGCCTAAACCCGGAAATTGCTGTCCATAATCCCTGTCGCCCAAGATTGTCTAGTGAGCTGCCTTCTCTTAAAATCTCACACAGCCCAGACTATTGACGCCACTCCCTTTCTGCTGTACAACACTCGTTTCAACATCGTCATTCGTTAATACTTCACTTCTAAACTATCAACATAATGCATTTCTCAATCACTTTCGCGGCACTCGTTGCCATCTCCGGCTTCACCTCTGCCTCACCCAACGGCTGGTCCCATCAAAAGGAAGCCGATGACAGCCCTTCCAAGCTTGACGACTGCGGCTGCTGGCCCATCTACCAGGCCATGCTCAAGTGCCAGAAGCTCAAGTGGCCTGAGGAGAAGGCTGAGGACTGCGTTTGTATTCCCAACCCTGATGGATGGTACGGCTCTATGGATGGCTGCCGCACTTGCCTCTCGTCCAACACCGACGAAGACTTCTTCGACAACATGGGGAAGCTCATCACTCAGATGTTCGTCTCGTGCACCAACGCTGGCGGTGCTGTCTACAGTGATGGTAATAGCATCTGCGCTAGCAACTCCTACCGTGAGGCTTGTGCTTCTCTCGGTACCGACGGAAAGCCTAGCTGGGCCAGCTTTGAGCAGGGGGATGTTAGTGGAAACGGGACTTACGTCTTGGATATTGAGGAATATGGCGCCAAGAAGGGTAGCTCTACCTCCGTAACCACTGCCAAGACCGCCGAGAAGACAACTGCTGCGACTGCTTCTGCTACTGAGTCCGCTGATGCCACCGAGACTGAGACCAACGCCAAGACAGATGCCGAGACCAAGACTGAAGCAGAGACATCAACTGCCGCTGCCGCTTCTGCTGCTGGTACCTCGGACGCTGCTTCCGAAGCCCAGACCCCTGCTGCTTCAGTTACTTCAACGCCTTCCTCAGCCATGAAGCTTGCGGGTGCTCAGATGGGGCTTATGGTGGCTGTTGTTATGGGGGCTATGCTGTTCTAGAATCGTAGCTACTGATGGAACGATGCTATGCATTTGAATAATTATCTATTTCTCTTCAATTACCACCAATCTAGTGCTATATCGTTTCGGATTTTGTTCACAGCGTAGTGACCGTAGAACCACGATACCCGATTTGTCAGACAGTTCGCTTACGACTACCCCACTTCATGCTGCGGCTGAACGAGGCTTTCACACCTTCATTTTAACAATAGCATCACAGCAGCCCGCAAACACGATTGACTGTCGTCCAGATCATTGGCGAGAGCCGGTTGCTACCTTTATACCCGTAACTTCCCACCTTGCCCAACGTTTGCTGAAGGAGGGGTTCATCTTAGATAACTACAGCAGTATCGACAAGACTGAGGCTCTGGTATGGGCTGTCGAGCATAACCATGTTCTACTAGTCGAGGAGCTCATTGCTTATGGAGTCGATGTGAACCTACCGGGTGCCGACGGGTGGACCTGCCTCGGTATAGCTGCTCAACTTTCCACCCCTGAGGTCTTGGAAATTCTGCTTAGAACCGGGGCAGATGTGACTGCTCTCTGCAGCGTCGAAGGGCATACGGCGCTCCACTGGGCGGCAGGGGCTGGCAGATCACAGGCGGTAAAGACGCTTATCTCACATGGCTCGAAAGTAGATGCACGAACAAGCAAATTGGGGTTTTGTCCTTTACACCAAGCCGCTGATAAGGGTCATATCGAAACTATCCAAGCGTTGCTCGACGCCGGTGCCATCGTTCAATGTGCCGATAACGAGGGCTGGACTCCACTATACGCCGCATGCCGCTTAGGACACCCCGATGCGGTGCAGCTCTTGATCGATCGTGGTGCAAGTATTAGTTCGAAAACCACGAAAGGTTGGACTCCGTTGCATGCTGCAGCCATTACGGCCAAGCATGAGATTGTGTAGGTTAATCCCTACCATGAACAATAGCGTGTTCACCAAAAAGGCAATATGATACTGATTTGTGCTATACCTTGAAGTAAGCAGCCTATACCTTGAAGTAAGCAGCTTCTGGAGTCTGGAGCAGATGTCAATGCAGTGGATGGGGTTGGAACAAGCGTGCTTGGTTTCAGTGTCACAGCAAATTCTGTCGCTATTGCTCAAGTCCTCTTGGACCATGGCGCAGATATGGAAACTAGCAACACAAAGGGCATGGCACCATTGGCATCGGCAGTCCTTTGCAACGCGTTGGAGATGGTCAGCTTTCTACTCGATCACGGCGCCGACATCGAAGGGCAGACCAATGATGGCTACACGGCACTGCATCTGGCCGTCAACAGTAATCTTCAACAGATGTCGCAGCTATTGATCGAGAAAAGTGCGAATATTGAATCAAGAACAACCCTCAGGGTTCAAGATGGTCGCTTGGGAAACGAAGGATTGACGCCGTTGTTGGTAGCTGCTAGATCTAGGAGTATCGATGCTGTGCACATCCTGGTCAATCATGGTGCCAATGCGGAGGCAACCGCCGAAGGCTGGACAGGAATCCATTTCGCCTCCATCGCACAAAGCAAGTCACTGATACGGTTCTTTGCCCAAGAAGGGGTGTCGATTGACGCTCGGACTTTGGAAACAGGGGACACTGCACTGATTTTAGCAAGTGATGGTGGCAATCCTGAGGTTGTTGCTTTGCTGATCAAGCTGGGGGCTGACGTTAACATAACCGACAATATTGGGTGGACACCATTGCACTTTGCCGCCTATGTTGGCTTCGAACAAATCGCTGAAATTCTACTCAATAGCGGAGCTAACCCAGATGCTGCAAGTCTTGACGGTCAGCGCCCTCACTCGATAGGGACGGCCGGAGTTCATTATCTTTTGCGGCCGAGAACGGCTGGATCGACATCGTGCAGACTCTAACGTCCAGGAAGGCAGACGTGAACTTACAAGACAATTATGGTGGAACACCTATTTGGTGGGCTTCAAAATGGGGTCACGCAATTGTTGTCAAGCATTTACTGGAACAAGGAGCGCATTGTGATACCCCGGATGCAGATGGTCAATCACCTCTTTCCATCTCGTCACAGTACGGGCACTTAGCAACGGCCCGCATGATATTGGAATATGGAGCAGATCCCAATTCTATTACCCACTATGGGAAAACACCCTTGTTCTTCGCAGTCGATAACGGACAACTAGCTGCAGTAGAGTTGTTGCTGGGCTCTGGAGCCGACGTGAACTACAGAAACGCGCAAGACGAATCGGCTTTACAGCTGGCAGAAAAGAAGAAACACAAGCAGATCTCAGATGTTCTCAAAGCCCATTCAAGCTTCGTCAAAAGCGAGCCAGATCAGTGGGATGAGGATACAGTAGGAGGAAGAGCGTATCTGCGCAAGGGTCTCGACTCCATATCTCCCCTTACCTCCAAACTTCATGCGTCATTGCTTGAAGCATCCGAAAAGGGACAGTTAGCAATGATTGAACGGTTGATAAAAGCGGGAGCGGATCCGAATCTTTCTATCGATCGTCAGAGTGCTCTCAATGAAGCTGCTGCGTTTGGACAGTCTGAAGCAGTGGCTAGACTTGTCGAGCACGGAGCAAGTGTCAATGGATACGATATACATCGAAGTCCCTTGATGTCTGCAGCTTTCGCCGGGCACTCGAACGTCATCAAGCTGCTTTACGACCTCGGAGCCAGTGTTGATCGCGGACATGAGTGGGGTTACAGCGCGCTGATGGACGCGGCGGAACGTGGGCACGAATCAGCTACATCTCTGCTCCTCCAACTTGGAGCAAAGACCGAAACAAGGGACGAATATGGAAGAGGACCGCTGTGGCATGCGACCCATAAACGATTTGGCAATATAGTGAAGCTGCTGCTGAAGGGCGGTGCCAACCTAGAGTGTGCTGACAACACAGGTTGCACCCCTTTAATGGTTGCCGTTAAGTGTCGAGACAGAAAACTCACGCAGTTCTTTCTTGAAAATGGATCGCAAATGAGACCAGAATCCGAAAACAATTATTCGCCTTTATGCTATGCTGCTAGAAATGGAGATGAAGCCATTGTGGACTTAATTCTTGATTATGGAGCAGATGTAAACTTCCTTTCTGACGAGAAACGCACCGCACTGCACATTGCAACACTTAAGGGACACATCATGGTTATGAAGATGTTGATCGAGGCGGACGCAGACGTTTCCCTGAAGGACGCCAACGGTAGAACTGCTTTGTCACTGGCCAAGGAAATTCCAATGACGCCGCCATAAGACTACTGTGCCAATCACGCAGTTTGCGACACACCTATCACAGGGAAGATATAAAGGCTGAAGAGACGAGCTTCAACGACAAACGTGATTATAAGTATCAGCCCCTGACTATGACTAGCTCTATTCGTATCATTGAGCTGTATCCCGGGAACCCAGGCGAAATACTTTCTTTTGAATTGGAAGAAGTTCAACTGGCCAGCACTACCTCGTTCGACGCCCTCTCCTATGAATGGCAGGAAAAGGTTGGGACAGTTCCAGTCCAATGCTATGACCGCAAGATTCTCATCACACCCAATTGCAAAGCAGCGATGGAAAAACTTCGACTTAGAACCAAGTCGAGGTATCTGTGGATTGATGCTATATGTATTAACCAAGCCGACGATCATGAACGAAATCAGCAGGTCGCCATAATGGGGGAGATCTCCCGTGCTGCTGATCAGGTTATCATGTGGCTTGGTGAAGAGACAGAGTCTACTGCTCAAGCGTTCGAGGAATTCCCAATGGTAGCGAAGGCACAGCGCAAGCTGTTGCAAAAAGCCGGGGAATTAGCTGCCGACGGTGAATCGCCAGAAGGCGACGAAGATCATCGCATAAAGCTACAACGTATGTCAAACAATGAGTATATCGTTGACGCTTTCAAGAACTTGATGGGCCGCACATACTGGACACGAGCCTGGATACTTCCTGAGATTATCATCGCCGGCTCCAGAGGCATCGTGATGTGCGGCAATCAATCCTGCGACTGGTCACCCTAAGGTTCGGCATGCCCCGCTACAGGTTCTGTGGGTTTGGCCTGATACCTGCTGTTTTTGACAGCTCTTTGGCAGATGAATATGCAACAAAGGGCGAACTTCCTTTCGCAGATGTTGTCGTTGTACTCCACACACTAGACGCCACAGACATTCGGGACAAAGTGTTTGCATCTTTGGGAGTCGCCTCAAGTGCCAAGGAGCTAATGGAGAGACCTGTTGCTGACTATACAATGAGCGTACAGCAAGTTTTCGTATATGCTACTCGTTATATCATTGACTCAGATGGCCTATGGTCAGCCTGGAGACTGGGTATGCGACACAGCACGAAGCAAGTCTCTGGTCTGCCGTCATGGGTCCCAGACTTCAATCAAAGGCCTTCACGTGAAGGAAACGAGCTCTTCGGGCGCTCTTCTGTACTATGTCACCTGGATATTACCGAAGCACCAGTGACAACTGATATATCCCTTTAAATAGGCGGGTGTATCCTTGATAGAGTTGTGTTCAAGTTAAAACTAACAAAGGATCTCGACATTTCTACAATCCTTTTACTAGTCGTCGAAGCACTTGGAAAGGGGAACCAGAGCACCTACGATTTGTATCCAGTTGGGGATGAGTTTGATATGAATAGCATGACAGGGGACCAGAAAAGTCGGATGCAATCCATTCGGTCATTGCGAATGAGCACAAACGCAGGCGCACTTTTCGATACAATCTTTCGCTTGACATGGCTTCCTTGCAGTGGCGATGACGGGATCAAAACAGAGGAGGACATAGCAGATGAAGCCTTTACCTTATTGCTGGGATATATGGTTTGGACGCTCTCAAGGAAAGTGGACGCACTGGAGCCACCAGAGTATGCGAAACAGGCTGCAAAACCGTGGTTCGAAGAATCTACCAACGCTGAAGCCTTTACTGATTTTGAGATTGACAATTTGGTGCTGATGGAAGGCTTGTTAAGATATGGAAAAGATCTTATCTACACAGAGAATGGGTACTTCGGTTTAGCAAACTCTGGAGAAGCAGAAGATGGTATGCAGATTGCATTAGTCGGATATGACTCGAAGTTCCGTTTATTGAGAAAGAGAGGAGACTTGAAACCATATTACGAATATGTAGACTTGGTCTCGATCAACTTTATGGGTCAGGAGATTGATAAGCCGGAAAAGGCTTACAAGGACATCAACCGTGAGAGGTTAGAGCTCCGTTAGTTGGAAATAATACAATCACATCACCGTTCGAACAGGCTAGCATCCATCCTATCGGTAGTTCGAATGGAGGATGCCTCCGGGAAGCTGTCTGTCAGACTGTTCAATGTATTCATCAACCTCGGAACCTACGACAAACTCCCCAGAGTAACAATACGAAGGACAGACACAGCGGGTAAGCTATAACTCGCTGTTCGCATCCCAACCAACCTATGCACCAGCTAGCCAGTCATAAACACCCTTATCAGCCACGTAGAGGGCCAACCAACAGCAACTACAACCCGACCAGCCCAGATCCCCGCCTACGCAAAATACTGTGACTCCACGGACGCGTACTACGTGGCATGCTCAGAGGCGGGAGTTACGGCTTTTACGACTACACTACAGCATCTACATAGGCCAGCATGATGGAGACAACAGTCACGGACTGTGGTAGGAGACGACTTGTTAGAAGACCTGGCGAGGCTATGGGTTATAAGACTAAGGATAACTGGGATGTATATAACATGCCTTGATGCCGACCGTTTTGGGGCTTTGGCTGAAGGGATATCTAGTCTTGTTTGGACAGAGTTAGTCATGATTCCGAGGTTTGTATGCAAGTCTCTGTGGGCCCTAATGCAATGCTTCGGACATGAGGGTGAATCGCTACGCGTCTTGTCAGCCTATGCCACCCACTCTTACAATATCACACTGTATTGCACAGTATTGTCTCAGTTTAATGCAGCTACAAGGGTATCGGAGAAACATTTTTATGCAGCTTTTTTTACTTTGAGTTAGTATCATTTTTGCAATAGGCTATTGGCACTGTACCCGAAGGACTGACTGTGAAATCTTAACTGTAGAGACATGATCTGATACCTGCATCTCGATTCGAATCACTATCCAACGCCACTCCCTGACTTCGCCGACCATCATCGGTACTATAAACCGTTGTCAACAACGGCCCAGAAGCCAACCGAGCCCTTGGTTAGCTACAGCATCCCTTGCTTCTACCGATCTATCTGTTGGTGGAAGTCTGTGTGTCAAACGTGGCTTTGAAACAGATACCAGTCCCGCCCTTTCGTAAGACGACAAATGAGAGCCTGAGTAGAGGAATGTGATAGCCAACGTGTTTTGTTCAAGATCTTGATTTTTGACAAGTCTTATGTCTCAGATGACCGAGGGAATCTACCGGTGATACCATCTTCAGACAAAGGTGGAGATTATGAGACAAAAATGTCAGCAGACGGCTGAGTTTGTCTCCACAAACGAGGTATAATAGGTCGCGATGAGTGTTCTGAGTTGGTTGAAGGTGCCTCTCGGGAGGATTGATTGGTGACACCTGTCAAGTGGCTTTTAATCCCAGACATGGCTATTTCCGTTGGGTTACACAAGGGGTTGCAGTTCGTAGGGGTCAAATTTTACTCCTGGAGTGTTTTGGCTCAACTACGGGCGGCGATTTGCTACGCTAAGCTTCAAGTATGTACAGTAACTTCGAGCTGGACTTGGACGAATAGAGCTTCCCCATACTGCGGTTACACGAGCGGATTAGCGGAAGTTGTGGAAATAAATTCCTGCATGGTTACACAAAGCGTCAGACTCCCTCTCCAATCAGATGCTGCGGAGAAGCATCTATTCACGTGGGTTCCGGCCATCACGTAACTTTGCATGTTTGTCGTACGGCACGGTGATCCTTATTCATTATTTGTATGGAGCGTACAGATAGACAACTTACCAAGTCCCGC
The DNA here is from genome assembly GCA_004367495.1 of Fusarium scirpi. NCBI lineage: Eukaryota > Fungi > Ascomycota > Sordariomycetes > Hypocreales > Nectriaceae > Fusarium > Fusarium scirpi. Next base: position 101,778 of record QHHJ01000184.1, on the reverse strand, counting down.
TCGGACAGTCGTGGCGCCGAGGATCTGCCAGATCAATTGAACCAGACCTCTTTATTAGCGATTTGCGACAGAGGTCTGAACATTCATGACACTTCAACTGCCTGCCGGAGTTCAAGGAATGCCATAGCCCAAGGGAGGATCTCATATCATGTTGAATTGCTTCTATGTGTATGACACAAGATTAAAGATGACGTAGAGTAAATATACTTCAGGAACACTCGACAGCCATCTCAGTGTCGCTAGACATCACTACCTATCTAGATTGTAGGCTTCAAGGTTTGGTAGGCTTTTGAGCACAAGAAAGGTCATTGGAAGTCTGGAGCAGCAAGAGCATAGAGTCACGGCCAGAATCAGACCCTGTAACTCAAACTAAGTAGGAAAATAAAGGAGGGTCTTGATAATTGGGAAAGACCAGCCTATCAGACCAGATTAGAGTGTTTTTGTTGTCTCATACAGCTGCCGAGAGCCGTCAGTAGATCGTCGTCGATAAGGATTCACCAGGCACTCCTTGACAGTTGGGTGTGCGCAATGTGTCTTAGACCAATATCGATCGCATACGATTAGGGGCCCGGGAATAGAAGATCCAGCCGGGAAGGCGTTGGTGCAGACGCTGGGGTTACGGCCAAGATGTTACCAGTGCATTGCGAGAAACATGGCGTACAATGATGATATCACGATATATATGGTGAGAAAATGACTGCAACTTCCCTACAGTGCTGCGTGTCCAATATAGAGGTTAATCCCTTGGGGGAGCAGAAGTTTAACATGGACCCTGGCAGCGATTGGTGGTTTGGGAGAGGACACGCATCGAATGATTTCACTATGCAGTGTCCAATACGTTTCATGCGACTGAAATCTAACTGAATGACTGCAAGATTAAGAGCAAGCAAAACAGATTAGAAGTCGAATGTTATCAGCTTTTGTTTCTATACTCGAGACGACACAGACGAAAGCACGCTCTTTACTTGGTGAGAAAGGGTTTATGTAAGATCAAAGCATTAGCTCCGCTCTAAGGCCAAGCATGTTTTTACTCCTCTGATTGCACATTGTATGCAATTAAGCATAATCGTTAAGTCCAAACGGCTTCCTACGGTATATCATGTGAGTCTCAACGGCCGTACGGGTAACCCGGGCATCTGGAGATTGGAGTCAGACATGGATATGAAACGGTGATACCCAGAATCTGATTGGTTCAGTTGCCCGAACTAATAAGGAACTCATAGCTACATGTGACTTGAGCTCTTGGTATGACAGGAATACCGACATCCGTACTGTTGATGCCCCTCGAGCCAATAGAGCACAGCATATCTGCAGAACATCATTTCCAAGGGATTGATACACAGCCAATAATCCGAGATCCATAGTCAACGTCTGAGAGCTTTTGGCGACCTCTGACTCTGGCATCGAGACCCTGCCATCGCTTTTGCTGTTCTAGATCGCATCGCAGACCTGTCTCAGGCTGAAATCTGCCTCAAGATCACGATAACATCATGACCACTACATGTTGCGCTATTTGTGTCATCACGAAGGTGACTCGTGAGAGGTAATTGTAAATGAGAGAACCAGTAAAGGAACAGTGAAATAAACAGTAGGAAAGTTTCAGTAGAGCCACAAGACTGGCCCGTCAACAGGACCAAAAACCTTATACCGGAATAAAAGGTCCGCAACGAGAGGTTGCGCAGTCTCCGCAGTCTTCCTCTAACACAAAAAAAAAACCCCCCATCACGGCGACAATGGTCATAACATCATGACCACTACATATCAGTACGGTGGTCGAGATCTCGCGATCTGAGAAGACCCTATAAGCCAAGTTCAGTTTAGTCAGACATGAACATACGACGTCGGTATTCGAAAATGTCGTTACCCAGGAAAGGAATAATAATGGTGAAAGAGAATATATGTTCAATGTTTGTTTATATTATTGTTAACGTCAGTGGGTATATAGCATTGCCTTCAATCCGCAGATAGCCTCAACTCATCAAACCCGAACATTCGTTTCAAATCGGTCACTCGTTCTACTAACATTCGTTGATCACGACACAGCCATGCCTCAAACAATGAGCTGGCGAGCCCTGACAGCTGTGGCGCTCACAGCTATCACGGCCTCAGCCTATCCCTCTGAACATACCGCCCGTTCGAATAGATACGCATACTGCCCTACCTCAGAGCTCTGCACCTGGGGAAGCTGCACCAATACTACCATCGGACTTGACCCCAACAATTGTGGAAAGTATGGCAACTCCTGTGAGGCGGGAGAAATTTGCATTGTTGGTGAATGCAAGCCATTGGACATTGGAGTTGAGAAGTGCGACACTCCTTGCACAGCTGGTCAATGGTGCAATGATGGCGAGTGTACTTCAATTGAGATCGCGGTAAACTCCCGTCTTTGTGGCTCTGATCATAATGACTGTGGCGCTGGTGCAGTCTGTATCAATGGCGAATGCCAGATCCTCGACATTGACCCCGACTCCAAGTCTTGCGGCCCCGACAAAATCACCTGCGATGCTGGAACTTGGTGTCTACAAGATACTTGCGTTCCATTCATCCTCGGAACATACCCTCAAACCTGCGACGTCAAATCCCACTGCCCCCTCGGTTCATCTTGTAAAGATGGCCAATGCCAACAAATCTTCATCTCGACCGACGTTTACAACTGTGGAGAGTCGTCCAAGAGCTGCACCACCGGTCAACTCTGTGTCTCTGGATCATGCCAATCTCTTTCCATCACCGAAGAGAAGTACCAAACAGATGCCTGTGGTGAATCCAAGGGACCTTGTGATCCTGGCTTCTTTTGCTGGGAGGGCGAATGCTTGCCTATCAGTATCTCTACCGATTCTTCTCACTGTGGCGACAACAAAAAGGGATGTGGAGCTGATGAGCTTTGCATCTCCGGAATCTGCATCAAGAACCTTTTCCGGGAGGTAGAAGCTGCTGTTACATGTAGCAGCAGGTCTTCTGGCTCCGGCGGTAGTCAAGAGGGACCTACTGGGCCTTCAGGGTCTGGTAGCACCTCGTCCGGCAAAGGGACCAACGGTAAGGGAAGCTCTTCGGGAAAGGGCAGCTCTAGCGGCCAGGGCTCTTCCGATGCATCGTCCAACAATGGTGGCTCTTCCAAGGAAGACGACTACCCTGGCTATGGTCCTGGCAAGCCTGGTTCCGGCTCAGGACATCCAGGCTCCCGTCCAGACTCCGGCTCCAACTCTGGTAAAGGAGGCAACACAGGTGGTGCCAATAGCTTTGGTCCCGGCCGTCCTGGGCCGGGAGAGGATGGCAAAGGCTCCCCCGCTCCGCCCTGCGATCCCGACTGTTCATCCAACGAGATCTGCATTGGCGGTGAATGCCTTACCGTCTCAGACCCTCTATCCTGCGGTCCATCTTCTACCCTTTCTCGTCGCCAGACCCAAGAATGCCCTGAAGGTTTCGCCTGTATTGACGACCGATGTGTCCCAGTCGAAGGCCCTGAAAACTGCGGTGGCTCCACCTGTCCTCTCAATCATGCTTGTATCGACGATGCTTGCGTTGCTCTTGGTGATCCTACCAATTGTGGTGGAGAGGTCTGCGCCAGTGACGAAATCTGCTTGGCTGAGACTTGCACTGCGAACCCTGATCTGGCCAGCTGCTTTGGCGTTATCTGCCCCACTGGCCAACGATGTCTGGATGGCGATTGTGTTCGTGCACCTGGCTTTAATGGCAACCCTCAGGGCGGTGGTGGCCGACCTGGCGATGATCTTGATGATGATGATGATGACGACGATGAGGCTTCCCTCACCGTTACTGTCTCCGGATCTGTTACAGTTATTCCTAACCCGGATGCCACGGACGGGCCTGATGCTTCTACGACTGGTCTACAAGGCGGCCCTGAAGGAAACCCAGGCACACTACCCACAGACTCGAATGGAAATGTCATCACCACTGCCATCGCTACTGGAGGACCCGATGACAACGAAGCCACTGCAACATTTGGAGTGATCACCGACGGCAGCACAACCATCACCTTCGGCGTTGACCCTACTCAGACTGGCATCGCCTGTTCAGTCGACGCTGAGTGTATCCTTGACATGGAGCTTTGTGTCGTCGCTGGAATCAACGTCTGCATCTGCGACAATGCCGTTTGTGTCGTCGACCCAGATCTCACTCCAGGTGGACCAGACCCTACCGATGACTTCCCTCCAGCACCAACAGAAACCTTGGCTTGCGCGACTGATGATGATTGTCTTCCTCTTGGCAACGCTTGTCTTTTCAACGATGAGAATATTTGTAACTGTGTCGACGGCGTCTGTGTTCAGGGGCCCATTCCTGGAGGTCCCCAAGGATCTGGAAGCCCTGGTCCTACTGATGGTCCTGAGTTGACTACGCTCACTGGAACCGATGGCGAACCTACAGCTACTATTATTCTCACCGGTGACGGACCCGATGACCCCGAGCTAACAACTCTGGACGGACCCGATGGTGAGCCTACAGCTACTATCACGCTTACTGATGATGGACCTGACGGGCCTGAACTCACGACACTCGATGGGCCTGACGGCGAGCCTACCGCTACTGTCACCCTCACTGACGACGGTCCTGACGGTCCCGAGTTGACTACCCTTGATGGACCCGATGGAGAGCCAACAGCCACGGTTACCCTTACTGATGACATCCCAACTGACCCTGAAGTTACAACTGTCGATGGACCGGATGGCGAACCCACTGCCACCCTCACCCTTACCGCTACAGACCCAGAGGAGACTGAGTTCCCCTGCACTAGCGATGCCGACTGCTTGGCTGACCTTGGCCTTTGCTTCGATGGTCTGATCAATCTGTGTATCTGCGTCGATGCAATTTGTATTGTCGACCCTGTCACCAATGTTGAGACAACAGCTACCGATGACATTGCTGCTCCTACACCCACTACTGGTTGTACTACTGCGGACGACTGTGTCGCCAACGCCGAGCTATGCGTTGATGGTCTTTTGAATATCTGCATCTGCCTCGACGCTGTCTGTGTTGTTGCACCTGATGCCGCTGCTACTACAAGTGGTGTTGTACCCACGGAGACAGCAACTACTACATGCAGTACGGATAACGACTGTCTTGCCAATGTTGGTCTTTGTCTGGATGGCATTCTGAACCTGTGCATTTGTGTTGACGCTGTTTGTGAGTTGGCTCCAGGTGGAGGAGGAGACGGCGGCGAGGATGGTTCAGCTTGCACGGATGATGGCGATTGTACTACCGCCGGTTCTGTATGCCTGGACAGTGGTGTTTGTGGCCCTGATCCCAATGACCCAGACACCACAGACTGTACTACCGCTGACGATTGTGCTGTCAACGCTGCCCTTTGTCTCGACGGCTTACTCAACCTATGTGTTTGTGTTGATGCTGTCTGTGTGCCTATAGGTGGAGGCGGTGGTGATGGATCTGCCTGTACTCAGGACGATGACTGCACCACCGCTGGTTCAGTCTGTCTTGACAGTAGCGTCTGTGGCCCTGACCCGACTGACCCTGGAACGACCCCCTGCACCACTGCTGATGACTGTATTGCCAACGCAGGTCTCTGCTTGGATGGTCTTGTCAACTTGTGTCTCTGCGTCGATGCCGTCTGCGTACCTACTGGAGGCGGTAACAACGACGGCGATCCTTGCACTGACGACACTGACTGTACTGGAACTGGTTCCATTTGTCTTGAAAGTGATGTCTGTGGCCAGCCAGAAGGAGGAACCACATCTTGTACAACGGCAGCTGACTGTACTGCGAATGTCGATCTTTGTATTGTTGAAGGTCTCAACTTTTGCGTCTGTCTGGATGCCGTCTGTGTTATTGGAGCAGGCAACGGAGGCACAGGGGATTCTTGCACGGGAAACCCAGACTGTACTACTCCAGGCGATGTTTGCACCAACGGCGTCTGCGCTCCCACAGGCGGCGGCGCTTGCGTTGACGCAAACGACTGTGTCCTCAGCGTAAATCCCCTCTGCGCTCTAGGTCTCTGCGTTTGCGTAGACGCGGTCTGCCAAACCAACCCCGACGTCCAAGAATGTTCAGGTACCGGCGACTGCAGTGCAGGTGCCAGCTGTCAAAGCGGCGTTTGTGTAGACGAGACACCATGTTCTGGTGCAGATGACTGTCTTGCAAACCTGGATGTGTGTGTTCTTCCAGGAGTTTGTGCCTGTGTGGATGGTGTTTGCGGACTTGTTGGCAATGGGCCTACGCCGGAGTGTACGGCATTTGAAGATTGTAGGGCATTGCCTAGATGTCGTTTGGAACTATGTCTCTGCGACGATGGACAGTGTGTTTTTCCGGGTTAGAGGAAGTGTGTGGTAATGGTTTGTCTTCTTGTATGTACTTTGGTGGTGATGAGTTTATGATCATGGCGACTTACGGCCTATAATTACGCTTTAATGGAATGACTTTTCTCCCAAAATTCTCATCTAAGATCGTCTCGACTTATTATGTTTCTATCCCGTTGGGTATAATTGGTAATGGGTTAAGTGGGGGAATAGTACTGACCGCGCTCAACACTATTATTACGTGTATTGGTCGCGATTCTCTCAGTTGTGGTGAGTTAGGAGGATCAAATACCCGGACCTCGGAAGCTCATGTATGTATGCTACTGCTGCACATAGAAGGGTTCATCGATCGGTAGGACTCGGTTCCTTTTTGCAACTACTATTTCGAAGGCAAGATTCATGGTGGTTGCGGGCACGGTGGATAACAGATTTATCAAGCAAAACGTCGCTCCAGCAATGGCACGTACAAGCGGCATAATCTCAGTTTAATCCTTCGTATGGACTTGACTTAAAGCGTCGGGATTCTTCAACAAAACATAATACAACTATGTTAACTAAAATCTAATATTACTAAAATGGGTGCTTGGGTGTCATGTCGCTGTACTTGTTGCTATGTCTGTTGCGGTACGTGTCGCTGTGCGTGTGGCTAAGCTTGTGCCCAAGCCTATGCCCCCAAGGTCCCTCACCATCACGGAAAACCTCGTCCCACCAATCCGGATAAGGCGCGTTTGTATCATCCTTCTTCTTCTTATACTGACAAATATTTGAAAACTTCATCTTGTTCAATCTGTTCTTGGCCGACTTCTTCATCTCTCGCGGATACATACTCTCTTGTTCTGCACTAACACTCCAGTATCTGATACGGCTACCTTCGTCTAGAACTGTGGCTAGAGGATCCTCGGGCTCACCAGTGGATCGCATGCGCTTGTGAAGGAGCGTGCGTAGGTGTTGGTAGTACCATGGTTTATCCCACCATGTTGATCGATGCTTCTTGAGGGGGCCGACACCGTTGTGGTGAAGAATGACGGGGACGGACTCGGTGAAGAAGTCGGCGTAGAGAGACATGTTGGTCCAGTTGGATCCCGGTACGATGTCTGCTAGAGGGTTTGGTGCTGAAAGGACATCCTCGGGTATACCTTGTAGTCGAACTGGATGAATGCCTCGCTTCTGGGAGTACTCGTCGATCTCTGACTGGTTACCCAACTTTACAAAAGCACCGTTATCTCGTCCGTGAACATCCTGCGCCCACTGAGTCTGGACTGATAGTTCTTGGCCGTAATCGAGACCAATGTGATACTCCAGCTTGTCATCCATCAAGTCGGCCATTGCTGGTTTCGGTACCTTGTTCGACCTCTGCCACTTTCGGAACATCTCCTGCTCGACAATGACCTCGGCGGCCAGAGACTGCTCACTTCGCATCTTAATTCCTCGTCCAATGCCATTCTCCATCGTGAAATATGCGCGACGGAATAAGCGTCTGAGATCGCCAGCAGGGCCGATGTAGACACCTCCATTAATCCATCGCGGTCTATAGTTGTTCCACGTCTCGTTTTTGTCGGTGTCGGGCCCGTAAAGATCCTTGCGCAATGGGCTCTGAGGCCATTTGTCGCATCGGATCTTGTAACCCATCTTCTCAAGCTTGGGGTCGCATCGTTTGCCGGATGCTGCAATGATAGTCTGCTTCATCGGCATCTTCCCAGTCTTTTTCTTGTTCCACATTTCCTGCAGCCTGTCGTTGGCCTCTTTGTTGAGCCTATGGTATCGCTCAAGCATTACCTGAGCGGGCAGCTGGAACCAAACGTCGTAGGCATCGACAAGAAGGACGATATCGTCTTCTTCCAAACGTTCGGATGGATGTGCGTTCGGGTGCATAACTGCATCAAGGTAGTCAACAAAGCCAGGCACCTTTGGCAAGTTTTTACCACCTCTCCATTTTGAAATGGGACGATGGTCAACTCCCCAGTTGATGATAACGGGACTTGGGTAGCCGAGGGCGAGGGCGCTGCCGATTGTCTTGCACAGATCAGGGCTTGGGTTGTTTGCGGGGATGACAAGGGCGAATCGTCGGTCTGCGTCGCGCGTAGATGTAGTGGTAGTTTGAGGTTGCCAGCTCCAGGTGTCGGAAGGAAAGAGAAGAAAGGAAACCCAACCGAAGACGATCAGGCTGACAATTGCAATAGGGACCCTGTGTGGCCTCAAGTCTTTCATAAGAAGAGACATGTTGCAAGCTGATACTCGTTTGAGTAACAGTAGCGGAGTATCCAAGGGTGTACGCAGAGTTGGCGTTCCCGCAAGGCCTTATACCTTCTGACATGAACATGCGCAGGGGCAGAATTAACACGTATATGTTACTACGAGGCAAGGGCAATTGTCAGAATTCCAATCAGAACCTCCTGTTTCTTGTGGCGCCCTACCAGGTATTCAGGTCCTGATATTAAAGGCAATTAGTGCGACTTGTCTTGCAGATAGTCTCAGAGAATTGGGAAGCTCATTCACCGGGATGGCTTCAATCATGCAAGGGCGTTCGCTCCAAGTCAACCCATTGGACAAAAATTCAAAAATGCTTAATTGTGGCTCAAGGGTGCTCGATTTCTCAGACATCAAAATTCTGCTAGTCTTTAATTAGTTCTTATCTGCTTTCGCCTGATTTCAGGGAGAATTAGGTATGTATAATATGGCGAACAATTTATTCGAGCCTTGGAGGGGCAAATCAGTCCGCGACCCTCGACCTGCCCCGAAATCAGGGATGGGTTTTTCGCCATGCTACGCGCGGGCAATTGATCCTCGCAATTTGAGGGCCATGCGGAGCCGAAACACAAAGAGTTTATCGTGCTGTTGCAATCCACGTGTCCCGCATACTTAATTATTAAAGGTTCAGTGGGAAGCCTTCTTTCAAACAGCCGTCAAACCCCCAAATTGAACTGACATCGACTTCGCATTTTTCGCATCCATCGCAAGCAGGAGGCGGTACATCTACGACAGCCGAGGTCTCGGTGGGTGTATAGTAGATGTTACAATGAGTGAAGTAGTCTTGGTCCTCAAACCAATTGTTGTGATACCTTGAGGAAACGCGGTGTTGTCTTGGACAGTTAGTGTGGTGAACTCCACTTGAGTGGTGGCAAGGTAATGAAGCTGGTAGGGCCAAATTCTAGTGCTCCTAGGGTTGCGTTTTCCAGCGTTCACAGCGCTAGAGCCTCTCGGAGGGAATCGCCAAATGAGATGGTTCTGAAGGGAGTGACCAGTATGGTAAAGTCCAACGAATGAGCGAAAACATGTAGAAAGGAAATCGCGACAGCATTAATTTCTGACGATGGATTTATTTATTTCTACTTCATGTACTGTATTCTTTGCAAGGAAAGCTTCTCAGTTGAGTTGAGCTGTTGGAGCCATCCAATTGATTTGTTTGCGATGGAGCGTTTCCAGTTTATTGACGGGCATGGACCCGACTGGACCACAAAACTGAGGGGCTACGCCATAGAGCAATGAGCAGTCACAGTCAAGTGAGGGTGCTAGTGCCGTTAGCAATCCTCCGCCAAGTTTCGGTACAACGGTGATAGTGAACGTATCGCATCAGTTAACCTAGACTTAACTTGAGCTACAGCTGAATTTTTCTTCAATGATCAAAGTCTTCAATTATCCACGAAGTCGGGAAGAGATTGAACAAGAAAAATACAAGCTCTTCCATCTTTTATTGTTTTGCTTTGTTGGACCGGTTTGCTTGACGTCTCGACGTATTGGCACACTTCATGTCCGGCGAGTTGTATTGCAAATCAAACAATTATTTACCTGTTCACTTCAGATTAGCGGTCACACGGACCCGGTAGAGCTTCGGGTCATTACGATAAGAGATAAGCGTTACTAACCAATCAGATCGACTCTTTAGAAGATGATGGACTGAAAATGGTTTAAGCTATATTTGGCTTAGCACACCTTTTATCTCTTGTCTTATCGTGGCATGAAGGACACGCAGCATGACCCCGAAGGCCCCGTCGACAGTTCGGGTAAGTTACAATCCGCATTCATAATGAAAACGGGCGTTGACAACCATAAACGGAAGCTTAAACTTAAGCCATTCATTCTCGTCATTATTCGTTGTTACAGGCTGCTTCTGTATTAGTCTGAACTTGGAATACCGGTATTTCGGCCGCTTAATGGGTAAACATAAATCCCACGGCCTCAACCTCAATGGCTGGAATTGATCGACAATATTTATTACTCTGCCGGCCATAACTGCCTGCTAAATCTCACGGTTGTTTATCACTTTAAAAACCGTGCTCTGTTGTTGAACAGTTGAGGTGTTCGTTCTTATGAGCGAGGACGCTATCGCCTTGTCAACAGACGAACTGTGCGGCCCCAACTCCAGTAAACTTGTCAACTGCCGAAATACGAGGCCTAGAACGGCCATTGTAATGCTCTCGAAAAGGCCTGGCCTCACTAGATCAGTTCAATAATCTCACTCTTGAGTTATTATTCCCGAAGCAGTAAAGTCAGGGCATTGGAATGCAGAACCGTTATCGATGGGTTTCTGGCCTCACGTCATTCGCTCTTCTTTCCGTCTGGCTTTCTGCAAGGTACGAAACGACCAACCAGGGAAATGGGACCCCATGGGACGATGTGATGGCGCATTGGAAAGCTTGGTCGCAGACCTTGGCGCCATACCAGAAGAGTTCTACTACCATCAAGGCAGATATAATGTAGATCTAGGCTCTGGTCCGATGACTTACGGGCTGATCTCAAACGTGACGTCTTTGGAAATCCAGGTTTACTTATGTGCCAAGATCCCCTCTGTGTCTAGGCCTTCTGTTTTTGGTTTTCTTGGTATTTGCTAACGGAGAATATTTGTTTTACGTTTCCCCAAAGACACCCTACCTTACGAGACACAATGATGTTACCACATCGTGACAAATGGGACGTTCACTACGCCAACATGAACGTTGATGAAATGGTATATATTGGGAGGGATGTGTTTGTCGTTGTATGTGTTTCACAGAACTGTCTCGCTCATCACTAACTGTACAGGTCGCCTCAACGCTTTCACTCTACAATGCCATCGAGCTTCTCACCCTCATTTTCCTGACTTTCAAACGACGCGCTGGCCTTTATTTCTGGAGTATACTGTTGGCATCATTCGGTATTCTACCTTACTGCTTGGGGTGGCTGGTGACTTATTTCGACTTGACGCACGACTATGTGGGTATGATTATTGAGACTGTCGGCTGGATTCTTGTGATATCAGGTCAATCTGTTGTTTTATACTCCCGTTTACACCTCATTCTCACCGATGTCTTCATATTACGTACGGTCCTGGCTGTGATTATCATCAACGGTCTAATCTGGGTACGTCGAACATTCTTTAATGCTAACCATTGCAACTAACACTCATCAAGCACACGACTATGACGGTTTTACTCTTTGGATCAGAGTATAGCCCGAGAGAAAACAGGCGAGGCTTCAATAGTGTCTTCAACATCGCAGAAAAGATCTCAATGAGCTGCTTCTACTTACAAGAAGTAGCCATCTCGGGTTTATACGTGTGGAAATCGATGGATATTCTCAAGACCGCATTTGGTAACACACGAACCATGCTCTACAGGCTTTTCGCCATCAGCATAGCCATCGTGGTAATGGACATAGCTATGGTTATCATCGAACTAATGGACTTTTACGTATGGGAACATGGCGTCAAACTTGTCACATACTCGATCAAACTCAAGCTCGAGTTCGCCGTGTTAGGCGAGCTCATCGAATTTGTCCGAAATCGCAGTGGGACCCGGTCGCGTCCGACGAAACCATCGCAGGACCAAAGTACCCTTGTCCCACTATCTTCGGTTCACAGAGGCAACACGAAGGGTACAGTGGACATGCCGGACCGCATTTACAGTGGCGATACGCATACGAACACGACTATCGCTGCTACACCTGTGAGGCCTGAGAGGCCTGAAAACACGGCTCGTGACAGGATACATGTTGTTCGGGAGGTTGACGTGGAGAGTTTGACGGCATATCCTAGGAATGAGGGGAGTAGGGAGGAATTGTTTCGCATGCAGGATCAGCTTCCGCCAGACCTAATGCCTAGAGCATTGTAGTTGGGTTTCTTCATTTCCAAAAGCAAGACTGTCTTTAACAAACAACAATAAAAGAAATATAGATCAATGAAGCTCACACCATTGGACAAGTATGACTCACTATCATCTGAGTGCGACAAATCCTCAACAAGTCCTGTGAATGTGACTAGCGGGACAAAGGTCCTGGAGTCTAGGAAAGCTGCATTAACAAGCGAAAGTAAGGCTGCAATTGTTGCCCAACATCTTTGTGCTACGCGACACCGAAACAGACCAGAGTACATGGTGATGTAACGATCTTCAAGATTAAGGCATCAATTGTGTCCAGTCGCTTTTCCCTTTCTTAATAGCGTGATATTCGGCGTTGGATGCCTGCCCAACTACTCTGGCAAATCCAACATTACTTACAACCGCGCAGTATCTACGTCTTCACTCTCTTTGCAGGACGGCAGTATATACAGACCAGGTGCGAAAGCTATCACGACCGACTCAAAACTCACTGAAACAGCCTTCTGACTCATTCGCCATAATGGAACCCGTCTTGTTGTTGATAGGCATCGTGCCACTATGTGCCCAGCTTGCCAAAACGACAATAACTATTAACAACTTGATCTCAACATACAAGTCTGCAGCACGAGAGCTGAAAGTGCTATCGAATACTCTCACGGATGTGGCGACCGTTTGCGAATCGCTAGGAGATATCCTCTACACCACTGATCCATCCGAGTACCATCCCAGTGAAGCACGGCTTTTTGCTGCACTGCATGGAAGGATTCAGGAGTGTCATGACAGATTAACAGATATTCAAGATATCATTCAAATTGTGAATGGGAAGCGAAGAGGACCGTTCAGAAATGAAGGCTTCTTGTTCTTGCAGTTTAAAGATAAGATCTCATCCTGCACCAAAAGGTTAGATAAATCTCTCTCAAGCCTCAATCTTGTTTTGACGACAAGCAATTTGTAAGTATCTCTTTGTTGTATTTATAAAGTACCGAACTGACTTTCTACTAGTATCCGTTTACTTCAGCCGCCTAGGATGGAGGCCAATATTCTTGAGGAAACAAACTCGCCTAGTCTGTCAAGCACTGCCGTTGCGCCTGATCCAGCTTCGATTTCTGAGTATGTCGATACCAACCCCATCTCTACGGACATCTCTCGAAACCCCATATCCGAAACAACATATGTCATGGAGAGCTGGCAAAAATCTTTCTTGGGATTGGTGTTCATCGCAAAGACCACAAGACAGAAGAAGGCGGCGAAAGTCGATGGCTCAGGACTCTCTGTAACTGGAAAGGATTCGACTTTCATTGCTGGTTCACCATTTTCCAGCCGGTCTATTAAGCTTTGTATTAAGGAGGATTGCCTGTCGCCTTTGTATATGACGCTGCAGATACCATGCGTGATTCGAGTCTATCACGGGACAAGTAGCCTTGGCCAAAGGATCCAAGACGCTTATCTCCGCGACGACCCAGAGGAGATTTGGCAATTACTTAAGCAACGCTCTGTTACACCCACGACACTACTAGTCTGGTCCGACCGTTACCCTGACACCGGATACACTATGCTAGGAGTAGATATCCGTATGGACTTAATCTGCCATTCATTAACATCAGATCAGTTAGCAGCAGCATTAACCGCACCACGCATTCTAGCATTTGCGAGGTCACAAACGACTGCGGTGGAGGAAAGGTAAGACTGGCGAGGAAGTGTAAGAACTGCGCATTATCTCTGCTAACAGCTACAGAAAGCATTTTCCCGAACACGCGATTGTGTTTAAAAACATGGATACAACATGTGACTTGCAATGCACTATCGACTACATCAACATGCGGAAGCATGGGATGAGTCCCGAAGAATTAAATTCAGTACTGGCAGGAGTTCGAACCTATAGTCAACTAAAAGCTTGCATAGATGCTTATCTGGTCTGGTCCACACCAGCTCGAGGTTGCTTCCACAGGGTCTTGGGAAGATATGTGCTTAAAGCCTTCGCCAAACGGCATCTCTTGGAGCATGATCCTGAAGATTGGGCGTCATTCATCTCGGACCATATTGCAAGAGGTCTCGATATATACAGCGATCTTCACAGCTACTTTGAAAACGACACCAGTACTTTGGCTGTCATTCTTCGTTATACGGCCTATTCAGATGTGGCTGTTAGCAATCTGCACTTGTGGCTGGATGTACTGGAGCTGGCAGGAATCGACATTGCACAGTATCTGGATATTGAAACACCACGATGTTTCGCTACTTGGGGAACGTCAGCAAGATACCACATGCTAGGGTATCGCGGAAAGGGGTCGCTGATCAACCGAGTATCGCAGCTACAACGCTCCAGAGGCAGGCTGATCCCTTACTGGCGAGAAGAGATCTACAGCACATGTCCTATACAAGAACTCTTAATAGAGTTTCCGCGTTTCCTGCACCCCGAAACCACGGATACCCGTGCAAACGCGACGGAGACCTTGCGGCTACGCCGAGCTTTGAAAGCCGGGGAGAACACCGAATTGATTGAACCGGAGAAGGTTTCATGGCCTGTTGCACCACAAATGGGAGATGACCAACGACCAGCAGATCCTAAACTTGTAACGGGCGTGTGCCCGGAGTACATCAAGGCAATGGAATGGGTGTACCATGGATATTATCGGAGGAAAAGGCGTCGTGAACGCAAACTGGAACAGAAGATGCTGAAAGGGACTGGAAAGAGAAGACCTCATGGAAAGATGCCATTGCCTGGTAGTTGGGTGGACTAAAGAACAGGTGATTTGATCTCTGATATCCGCACATGGACACGTACTTGAATTGATAGTCACTGCATCCCCCAGGGATATTGAATACATGGATGTCGTTTGCCATTGAGAATCTGCCTCTCAAAAGTCTTAAAGAAGCGAGGATACAAAGAGCGATCCATAATTCCACGTGGTTTGGAAATTATTCCAGATCTGATGATAATGCGTCTCAGATGGCTCATCAATAATGATGCTGTCATGTCTCTTGAAATCGAGATACTCAAGACATTGCTTTGGTAGGAAGACAGAATATGATTGGTGGATGGCGACGCGTCTTTCACGCTAAGCCTCTCACGTCATCCACTTGGCATAATCTCAAGTGGCTTCTTCATCTTACATCCAATCATCCAACTACCCCTGATCCGATATGTCCATCAGCGGGCCAAGAACATGGTCGCAAAACGTAGCCTTCGAGGTAACGCACCAGAAGACGAAATTGACGCTATCTCATCCCTCATAGAGATCCAGAAATGTCGGATACCGCAGCAGAAGATGATCTGGATTGTCGAGAACCTTGAATGTCTTGGCAAACAACAGTCCAAGAAGAGAAAGATTGACGCGGATGAGGATGAGAAACCTCAAAGGCCTTATTGGTTTCGAAAAAACCTTGATGGGTTTTCCGATAGCAATTTTGTTGCGTTGTCGTATACCTGGGATGCCTCTGAATATGAGACGCAAAATCACAAAGCGGAAGGGCATCTTATCGAGACAAGGGATGGAGAGGATGCTTGGCGCTCATCAGTCCGCAACTCCATTCTTGAGAGGATCACAAAGTACATGCAATGTCACGATGTGCCTTTGTTATGGATCGACCGACACAGTATTCCACAGAAGAAGTGCAAACAACCAGCATGCACGCATGAAGAGTGTAAACAGAAGAGACATGCCCTTGATGCCATGGACTGGGTTTACTCACTCAGCGATCACCCTGTCGCTTTGCTTGGGCGACCGATCCAAAATGAGGATGAAATGGCTACTCTTTCAGCTATTCTGAGAGGTGTACTTGTCAAATACTACGACGGTGGCTTCGCTCTGTCCAAGAATGCGGAATACAATCAGGCGAAGAAGATGCTGGATCTTTTATACAAAATCACTAGTGACAAATGGTGGACCAGGGCTTGGACGTTTCAGGAGAATTATCGAGCTGGTCTCAAAATGACGCTCCTTGTCCACCACGATCCAGACCTCGAAAGTGCGAAGAGGTCTATGCTCAGTGGGAAGAAGGCAATGTTTGGCGTGGTCCCTGGCGAGCTCAGCGTTCAATCCGTCAAGCTCTCAGAGAGCGCGACCAAATTCTGCCTTGCCTTTCGGCGGCATGGTTTCGGGACAAACGAGGATGAAGAGAGAATTACTCATATTCTAAAGACTGCTGGAAGATACAAGATTCTCCTAGCGCCGTCAACATCCATGTCCGGAACGATCATTTCGGATGTGCAGTGGAGAGGTGTGACGGAACCATGGGATCGCTTGGCCATTATTGCCAATTGCTGCCAGTATGCGACTAGACTGGATGCTACGAGGCTCCGGCAGAAAGACGAGGATGGATCAAGCCTTGAACTATCAATACTGGCACTACGTCTTCTGAACGGAGAGATACTCAACAATGATGAGGTTTACGTACCTAACGGGACTGTCATAGAACAGACAAACGACTTGTTTTTCGACGACTTCAAGGCACCCGAGGGCGAGAGGCGATTGACATACAATAAAAGCTGTCGCTTCGTCAACGTCGATTTCACGAAATCAGGTATCAAGACACGAGGTCACCTGTGGAAGCTTGGGGGAACACTGCGAGCACCTCGATCTTCGCCACGGCTATCACAACCAAGTCAGCAAGGTGAACAGCAGCTCTCAGAGTACCAACGGACACGCCTACGCCAGCTCACTGAACTAGTCAAGGCTCAACATGTTGGCAAGAATGCTGGAGTTGTTCACGATATGACGGACTTTCTTAAAGAGGACGCCTTCGTGGTTGATGAAGAATCTTTCAGTCTGCGATATCGCCGGCTGATGGCGAAGGAAGTCGTTAGAGCTATGGATGCAGATCAAAGCCTGTCTTTGGGATACCTGTGCGACTCAGCGGGTGAACCAATGGTAGCCCGAGGGATTTTCATCCACGATCGTGGTACTAAGACCGGTGAACTTCTGAGTCAACATGAAAACAGTTCTGCGTATGTCTTTACCTCGCTATGGTCTGATACCCGTGAGGACGAAGAATATTTGGCGAATGAGCTAGATCATCATGTGTCACTTGGAGTTCGAGTCTCTGAAGATACCCATGAGGGGCCAGTATGGTTGTATACACAGGAGTGGGTGCTGGGATTATGTTTCTTTACAGGTGTTCCTACCTATGATGTGGTATTTCCCTGGCCTCAGGTCATGACGAAAGAACGTTCTTGAAAACATGTTTGGGGACTTGTGGGGTAGAAGAATAAGTCTAATATTATTGTGCTATCACGAAATGGACAAATGGCAGTAATTATAATCAAGGCGTTTGCGTTTGCCCTGGTCAAATGGCTGCATCAGTTTGTATTCACGGAAGGTTACATGGTCATAGGACATAGCGGAAGTGAGGGTTCTATAGACAAAGTTAGTGTGATACCTTGGACGAGCTTTGGCAAAACTTACCTCAAAGTCAGTCAAATCGCCCCCATCCGTATCCGTGAGATCTTCGTTGTTAGCTCCCACGGCCGCCGCAGCAGCATCTCGGCGTGCGTTTCTCCGAACCAATAAAACTCGAAGCATAATCGCCACCATCATCTGGGCGACAGAGCAGCCCAAAATGAAGATACACCCAGTTTGATATAAGGGAGCTTCCTCACCAAGGAAAGCATGAGGGCCAATGACATTACCAACGCAGTAAGCAATGAATACCATGGCCGAAGCTGTCATTCGCTTGGTATAGCCACCGAGGTTGCTAGCAGGCATCTGCATCGCCAGAACCAAAGAGCAGACGAATGCACCAACGATGTAATAGCCGAAGAGAACGCCAATCTTGTGGTGTTCGCGATCCATCTTCCAAAGAAGAGAAATTCCGATGATAGTAGGGATGAGATAGACTGCCATAATAATAGTGCGGATATTCTTGATTTTCGAGGCGAGGAAGGTTCCGGACAGAATCCAGACGACTTGAAACGCGCCCATAGGGATACCTAAAGCAACGGTCTGAAGAGGATCCTTGACGACACCCTTGATGATGAGTTTGCCGAAGTTGGCTACGCCTCCATTCATACATTCGTTGAGGAGCATAAATAAGACTAGAAGCCAAACTTGGGGATCGATGAAAGCTTCCCGGATCTGGTACCATTTGATAGTCTTGTTGAGAACACCCGTTCGAGCGAGGCGACCGCGGCCGATAAGAAGGGCTCGTTCCTCAAGGGTGAATTGGCGAGCTGTCATGATGCTGTCGGGAAGGAAGAAGAGCAAGACAAAGCCCCAGACGACGGTCATGCCACCACAGGTCATGAAGACGGCTTTCCAGACGGGGAAGTTCTTTATCTGGCCAATACCGTAGGTAAGAAGACCACCGAGCTGTCCTCAGTTAGCAACGTCAGTGGCTTGGACGACATCACTCACCATAGCTCCGACACCATTACAGCAGTAAAAGATTCCGGCTCTGAAAGGCTGCTGTTCTCGCATATACCACATAGAAACGATCATCATGAAACACGTTGTAATCGGTGCTTCGAAAACGCCCAAGAAGAATCTACAAGTCGCCAACGATCCGAAATTGTTCCCCGCAGCCGTCAACATCAACACAGCTCCCCAAGCAAGAACACAACCTGAAACAACCTTTGCCATCAACGTCTTCTGCGCGAGGAACAACCAAGGATACTCAGCCGCCATGTACGCAAAGTAGAAGATACTAGCGAACCAACTATACTGTTCCGACGAGATGCCCGTGTCTGTAAACAAGTCGAAAACAGCTGCGTAGGAGAGCGCGTTCTTGTCGATGTATTGGAGCATGTAGGTTCCACATAGTAGCGGGAGGAGAAGCATGTCCACTTTGCGGATGACACGTTTGTTGAGGGCTTTGTCGTTTAGGAGCTCTGCTATGTACTCGTTTGTGAAGTTGTGTTCACGGAGAAATGTTTCCGTGGCGTCGAGATCGACGGTTTCGCCTTGTGTTAGGGAGTTGAGCTTTTGCATCGCAATGTGCTCTTCTGCCTCTTTTGCCTCGAAAGAGGTCTTTTTGTCTGTCGTCAAGTTTGGAGACATGAAGCTGGAGTGGTGAGTCGCAAAACTCGAGACGGCCTATGACTGATGGTTGAGGGGTTCACTAGAGGCACAGGTTCAAGGTGGGAGCACGAAGGTATATGGCAGGCTTCAATTGCCTGGGGACACTTGAAAAGGTTATAACCATGAGCAGCCAGCAAGTTTAAACGAGTATACGAGTATCCAATGGCATGCCTAACTCAATTAAGCATCGCTAGGAGTCACGTAGCGATCTACAGGCCGTTCATCCGTTCTCATTCCGCCAAATCTACGATAGGTTAAATCTTCGGAGTCAAGACTCTCCATATCAGTAAGTCTATCAATTTATCTCCGGTCCAAGTCCAAACGAAGGTGCTCTCACACGAATCGTTTAACTCGATTGACCAATGGGATCATCCGCATCACCAACTCTGTGGAGTTCTCCGATGCTCGGGTGCCAAATCTAACATCCGGGGCGATTGCTACGCGGGGTAAAAGCGACTTGGCCGATCTAGCTATCGACTTATCATTGATGTTCGTCATTTGTTTCCTATAAGGGACAAAGATAGGGCGTCAGTGACAGTTTGTTGATTCCGCTTTTCGGAGCCGGATCCGTTTGTATGCGGAGACCTTTTTGGATGCCGATTGAAGTGAGACATCACTAAACCTCGCAGACGTTGCTTTAATATTGGGCTTCATCAGCCATTCAATCAATTGATCGCCACAATACCCATATCACATACTCGCATAATATTCATTCACATCACAATGGGTAGCCAAGTCTCAGACTCTCTTACCATCCCCCTTCCCCAGGGTAAGCTCGTCGGCGTCCAGCTGAACGACACCCTCCCCCAGCCAGTAGAGGCATGGCTCGGCGTCCCCTACGCTCTCCCACCAACAGGTGATCGACGCTTCCGCGCCCCTGCCAAAGTCACATCCTCGCCAGACACCATAATCGACGCGTCCAAGTATGGCCCTGCAGGACCTGGCAAGGCGCTCCTCCCAGGACCAAAGCTTGACCAGAGCGAAGATTGTCTTACAGCGAACATCTTTCGCAAGTCAGACGGTAAACATGAGAAGTTACCTGTCGCACTTTATATCCATGGCGGTGCATTTAATAGAGGTTCGGCGATGATGCATAAGACAGCATCTATGGTGGCGAATGCTCCGGATGCGTTTATTGCTGTGAGCTTCAATTATCGTATCGGAGCGCTGGGATTCTTGCCTTCGGGGCTGAGTGCGAAAGAGGGCGCTCTGAACTTGGGTTTGAAGGATCAGATTCTCATGATGGAGTGGGTGAGGGATAATATTGAAGCTTTCGGTGGTGACCCTAACAATGTCACATTGTTTGGCCTTTCAGCTGGTGCTCATTCGGTAAGTCCTTTTCTCAAATTCGTAGGGCCAGTTACTAATGTTGAGACAGATTGGTCATCACATCATGCACTATAAGGAGGGTGTTGCACCTCTCTTCCACAAAGCCATCATTGAGTCTGGAGCTCCCACATCACGAGCTGTGAGACCTTACGATGCGCCCATTCACGAAGCCCAGTTCAAGGACTTCATTCGCGAAGCTGGCGTCCCAGAGGACCTCCCAGAAAGTGAGATCTTCTCTTACCTCCGCAAGCAACCCGAGAAGGTCATCACCGATGCCCAGACCGTCACCTTTGACAAATACAACCCTTCTCTCCGCTGGGCCTTCCAACCCGTTATCGACGGTGAGATCATCGCTCGCCCACCTCTTGAGACTTGGAAGCAGGGCAAATGGCACAAGGTTCCTATCATGACTGGTTTCACTACCAACGAGGGTTCGCTCTATGTTGACAAGACTATGTCCGAGTCATCTCAGTTCAGACATTTCTGGGCTGAGCTACTACCCTTGCTTACTCCGGAAGACCTCGATACCATTGAAGAACTATACAGAGATCCTGCAAAGTTCGAAGACTCGGAGTATAAAGAGACGAGGAAAGATATGGGCTCCCAGTACAAACGCATAGAAGCTTCATACGCTCACTACGCCTACGTCGCTCCCGCACGTCAAACAGCCGAATTGGCATCACCATCCGTTCCCGTATATCTGTATCACTGGGCCGCCGTCAGCACAGTCAACAATGGTGCTCAGCATGCTGATAACATGCGCTACGAAGTATGTGATCCCAAGGTCGTAGCAGTATCGCCAACTCAAAACGACCTGGCCAAGACTTTGAACCATTACGTTACCAGCTTCATTACCAAGGGTGACCCTAATGCTGTGGCGGGCGAGTATCCGGATAGACCTAAGTGGCAGGCGTATGATAAGAAGGATCCCAAGGTTTTGAGATTCGGCGATGGGAACGAGGAGTTGATTGGTGGTGATGCGGGTAAGACCGCTGTATTTGATAGCGATGAGTGGGGTAGGAAGCAGTCTGAGTTTTGGTGGAGCAAGGTCGATATCTCGCAGCAGTAAGGGTTTAGTCTAAGATAATACAAACAGAAATAACTTCAAGGATTGAATCATTCATTTTCTGGGCGAATGAGATAGCCGTAATACTAACTATCTGACGTCAGGCACATGTGTCAATCCTGATTCCGTCATCTGCATCCTTTCGTGTCAACGACGCCCTTAGGCAATTGGTATAAATCAAGACGCAAATCTGGCCGTTCTGGCCATATGATCTTCAATATTACACTTCACAATACATTTGGACCAAGATAAAAGGTTCAAGCGTCACGTCTTGTGCTTTATCATTCTATCATCATGGCTTCTCTAGACCTTACTTCCTTCAAAGCCCTGTCCTTTGACATTTATGGCACACTCATCAACCAAGAGCCTGGTATGATTCGAGACCTGCAGCCGATCATCTCTCGTCTTCCGGATGATAGCGAATACAAGCAGGATTCGGTCTTGTTGATGCAGCGACTGTCCAAACTCTACCAGGCTCTTGAAGTTGATGAGCCAACACTACGTTACAATCTCGTTCTTCAGCGCACCTTCAAGCAACTCGCTGATGAGTTTCAAGTTCATGTCTCCGATAGTGAGATAGAGACCTTTGGCAAGAGTCCAGGAACATGGGAACCATTCCCTGATACCATCGCGGGGATGCAAATTCTCAAGAAACACTACAAACTTATCGCTCTAACAAACATGGACAACGCCAACGCCTCAGAGACCATGAAACGCCTTCAGCCCGCTTCCTTCGACAAAGTATACACAGCTGAAGACATAGGCAGCTACAAACCCGCCCATGCGAACTTTAATTATCTTTTCAATCACGTCAAACACGATCTGCAGGTTGACAGGGACAAGGGAGAGCTTTTACACGTAGCGCGAAGTTTGATCGCTGACCATGTCCCCGCAAAGAAACTTGGTCTTAGAAGTGTTTGGATCTGCAGAGGAGGTGATAAGAAGGAGGGATATGGAACAGGTGGTGACTTTGAGGAATTGAAACATGATGTTGCATTTGAGTGGAAGTTTGGATCAATCGGCGAGTTTGCCGAGGAGGTGGAACGGCAATTCCGTGAGAAGGAGAGTGCTTGAATTGTGGCTGATGATCAATGCATCCAGCATGGACCAGGGCTTGAAGTTCAGCACTGAGTTAAGAGCAATTGGATGGAATGAGGTGGCATTAGTGTGTTGGCATGTCTTCAGCAAGCCTCGTTGCTTATATCTCTCGAGCTATATATGCGATCTCTCGTTTAAGCAACGATGAGTTGTGAGATTGATATTGTTTCAGGTTTCTGCACGTCATGGGAAAATGGTGCCATCTCGTTCAGCCTCATTGACATTTCAACCCTAGCAGCGTTCTAGACTCATCGCATGAAAAAGCGCATGGGTTCCAAATCAAAAGATCCAGTCTAGCAAGTGGGATGAAACTACTGACAAAAGTCAACGTCTTTTGGCGGACTAGTGGATGAAGCTATCACTGAAGCAGTTAATGGCTGCCCGTTAGAGTTTTAAAGGGGAACGTTTCAGCACTAAAAAACTGACTCGCCGTCGATTCGCCGATCGCAATTCTATTCTGGACGAAAGACAAAGCGTGAGCCTCGGCAGAAGTTAGAGTTGAGAGTTGAGACACGGGCGAGAAGAGATGGGTTGCATTGAAGCTGGGGAATCACTGAATCGTCCACAATTGATGCTCGCTCGTGCCGTCCTTCCGCTGCGCTGTGCTTCCTGGGGTTTGTACATAAGCGAGGAGATCGGTATCGCCGGTCCAGTTTACAAGCATCCTGAAAGCTGAAATGATTTGCTCCACTGCTGTCAAGGTTGTCAAACGACAGCCAAGCCAACAATTCTACCTGTCAACAATCGGTCTTAATTACGTACAATTCCCACCAGATGCCAGAATCCATGGTTATTTTCTTTTCCCTCATTGCAGAATTTTAGGTCAAAGCGGGTAAAAAAACGCCACGTCCGAACCTCGCAACGCTAGCTCGCCTCAGGGTCGGCCGAGAGTTTCCAGGATGAGGATGGGATGGAAGACCCTTGGCTATGCAGTTGGTCAGAGTCTTGTAGGTCTAAGACCAAAAAGGGCGCTGAGCTGCGAAGCGAGGTGACATCGTTTTCTTCCGTGCCTTGTAAGGGTTTGGATCCTGTCAAAAGTTTCGGGACTTTAATACGTGCGACTGGTCACTTTTCGTTCCTCTGCCCTGGCTTTTATTTAATGCCATGCAGCGCATGTTATTCCGAGTCGCTGTTTTGGCCTTACTTTCTTTAACTTTTTAAAATGGCCTGGGGTGATCTTCCAGCGGAGGCCAGGACATTGGATCCCTTGGGTGACAACTTACGACACGGATTGACGGCTGTTGCGGTCCTTGCATTCATCTCATTCTTTTCCGCCAGCATTCTCTTCTTTTACCTCGTATACAAACTTACGACATGGAGTCTTTTCATGAAATCACAATCCGATGGGCAATTCCATCAACAATCGGGGTCTATTCAGCGAGCGATCGACGTTACACTTGGGATTGATGGGATCTTCTCTGACAACAATGGCGAAGCCGGCAAGAAGGCCGATGGTGATGCAGGACCCCGGCAACCGAATCAGTTTCTTGTACTCATCATCAACTTACTTCTGGCCGATATGCACCAGGGCGTGGCTTTCCTTCTTAATGCTGCATGGCTGCGATACGATGCGATTCTTGTAGATACAGCGACGTGCTATACGCAGGGGCTCTTCGTGTCGCTTGGAGATTTGGCTTCGAGTATGTTCATCACTGCGATTGCGATACATACATACATGGCTGTTGTTAGAGGAATACAAACACCACAGAAGGTTCTGTATGGTGCTATCGTCGCGATTTGGATATTCGTTTATGCTATTTCGTTCATACCGATTGCAACCACGCGAAACGGAGCTGAGTTTGGAGGCTTCTTTGTTCGGGCTGGGAGTTGGGTAAGTCAATCCGTCTGTGACATATCGATTGTCTTCTGACCTGTTACAGTGCTGGATGAATAGGGAATACGAGAACTTACGACTACTCACCCATTACCTTTACATCTTCCTCGGTCTCGGAACCACCTCGATCCTATACATCATCATCTTCTTCCACATCCGTCGACAAGCTCGCTTGGGGGCATCGAATGGTGAAAATGACGGTGACTCGATTGAACTTCAACTCAATCGCAACCCGGCCTTTTTGATCTATCCCGTCATCTACGTTTTGTGTACGCTCCCTCTGGCAGCTGGTCGTATCGCCACCATGGCTGGCGCCCATGTACCAAATGGATACTTCTGCTTCGCTGGCGCAATGATTGCCTCCAACGGCTCCTTCGACTGCTTGTTATTCGGCACGACTCGAAACACCATCATCTTCGCATCACGATACGACATCGCTTCAAACGACGTGGGTCTCAAAACATTTGCATTCCTCAAAACACCTACGAACCGAAAATTCGGAAATACTATTTCTATCCAAGGTGGACGTCAACATGATGAGGTCCCCGCGACAGGAGGATGGTGGACATGGCCTGCCAAGGGCGCTGGCTCTTCCAACAGAAGCCATAGGGGCATGACCCGTACGACAAGTCAAGAGTCGTTAAGGGGGCCTGCTATACAGATGGACACTGTGACTTCAGTGGTAGTTGAAGTTGATGATGGTGTGGAGAGAGATCCAAGATACCCTGATACGAGTACAAGTTCGAATCCATCGCTTCGCAGCGCTGATAAGGACTTTGTGAGGATTGCTGAGAGAAGCTTAGATGGACATCGATAATGTTATGATACCCATAGAATTAAGAGTTAAGAATTAATACTACAATTACAAGAACAATGTTCTCGAACGCTTCGCTTACTAGTCGGATGATGGTGCAATGATGTTATCGAAGCTGTTGTTCATGTCCAGAATGATCTGTTCCACTTTTGTATACCCGCATGAGACCAGCGTCCATCGCTCTCTGGGATTCTATTTTGATGCTGGAGTTATGACAAACTTTAAACGAAGGAGCGGAAAGAATTATGTCGTAAGGAGAGCTTATCAATGTAACCGTATAGTAAGACAGTCGTCATTGTACTACGATGGGCTGACTGTACAACAAGATGATGCAGGACTGATATCATCATCAATCGGTCAGCGATGACAGATAATAAGACTGACGGTGCTTCACCTTTTTTTCAAACATCTTGCTCAATCGTTTTCTACGTTTATCACAATTTTTGAAGTCTACATTATTCACAACTACACTAGGCACCAATAAATCCAGCATGTCTACCGCAATTGTGGTTGGCTCTACAGGTCTGTCTTCACTGCCTCAACCCCGCTATTGACCCCACCGTCTACTTACCACTCCTCCAGGCATTCTCGGCCGGGAAATCGTCCGCCAACTCGGTCTCCATCCTCAGAAATGGAAGAAAATCTATTCCTTCTCGCGCTCTCAAAAGGAAGAACTCCCTTCCACTGCCGAACATCGCCAAATCGATCTTACCGGCAGTGCCGATGACGTTGCCAAAAGTCTCCAGGGCGTTAACGCTGATTACCTCTTTTTTGCGGCTTACCTCCAAAAGCCAGAGGAGCAGCAAGCCTGGGAGGTCAACGGTGACATGCTCCAAGCCTTTCTTGACGCACTCGTTAAGAATGGAATTGACAAACATCTCAAGCGCGTTCTTCTAGTCGCTGGATGCAAGCAATATGGCGTCCATCTTGGACCTGCCAAAAATCCCATGGTTGAATCGGACCCTTGGCTTACAGACCAGTCTACTTTCCCGCCAAACTTCTATTATCGTCAGCAGGATATCCTCAAGACGTTCTGTAAGAAGAGCAATGGAAAAGTCTCATGGAATGTTACGTATCCCAATGACGTAATTGGGTATGCTCTTGGAAACTTTATGAATTTGGCGACGGCCGTGGGCCTTTACGCTGCTATCAACAAGGAGATGGGCAAGGATCTTGTTTACCCTGGTGGTGAGAGATTCTACATGGGCTTTGACTGTTTTACCTGTGCTAAACTGCACGCCGAGTTCTGCGAATGGGTCGTTCTTCAGTCTTCTACAGCTAATGAGGCGTTCAACGTTGTCAATGGCGATGTCGAGAGCTGGCAGAACATGTGGCCAAAGGTCGCGGATCACTTCGACACCAAGGTCGACGTAAACCAGTTTAAGCAGTCCCATCCATTGAGCTCAACCACCGACCTGAACCCCGTTACTCCCATCAGTCTCTTCGAGGATAAGGCAGGCCTCAAAGGTCTTATCAAGCCTGGCAAGGTTGAGCAGACCGTCGACTTGGTAAAGTGGAGTCAACAAGATGAGGTCAAGGAAGCTTGGAAGAAACTTGCGAAGCGAGAAGGTTTGGACGAGAGTGCTCTTGAGCACGCTACTTGGGATTTCCTTGGATTCGTGCTGGGAAGGAATTATGATCTTGTGATTAGTATGAGTAAGGCACGACAGCATGGCTGGACCGGGTACGTTGAACACGCTCTTTCTTGACAACTCAGCTGCTAACGACTCACAGATACATGGATACTTGGGAAAGTCTCTCCAAGACGTTCGATACGTTGCAGGCTGCCAGGGTTCTCCCGAAGTTCAAAGTAAGAGAGTGAGACTGTTAGGGTGTCGGAAAAATTAGCCGTTACAAGCACGAGACATCAAATTCAGTTACTATATGCCATAATTTCCTATTGTTGTCTAAGCCTTAGAAGATAATTCATCTGTTGATGATCAAAGGGAAAGTATAGGATGCACAGTCGATTGTGCCACAGTCACTGCTAATCGTTGATAATGTGAAGCGCTGTGATTGGGTGACCTAGAAGCGGACAGCTTGTCAGACCCCGCCGTTTCCGATTGTTTCATCAAACAAGATGTCAATTTATTTTTTTCATCTCTCAGTTTTCATCCCCCAAGATCGTCATAGTGTTTCGACTTGAGCTCCATTGTCACCATGTCCGTGTTAGTCTTCCGTGGCGCCGCCATTCACTCACTCGACCTCAATACTCTCGAGTTCCTCGACGATGCAACGTTAGTCATCACCGACGGTCGCATCACCAACTTCTGGAAAACAGCCCAAGACATCCCCAAAGATGTCAATGCCATCCCCTCAGACGCCAAGATTCATACCCTCCCCTACGGAGAATTTTTCATCCCCGGCTTCGTCGACACCCACAATCATGCCCCTCAATGGCCGATGCGGGGTCTTGGCCAAGGCCTTCACATTCTAGACTGGCTCAACGACGTCACCTTCCCCGTCGAAGCGCGCTTCTCAGATCCTGACTACGCGAAGAGAATGTATGAAGATACTGTCCAGGACTTCTTGCGGCAGGGCATCACAACTGCTTCATACTACGGTTCGCGACACGCTGAGGCGACGCGCATTCTGGCCGATATATGCCATGCTAGAGGACAGCGCGCTTTTGTGGGAAAGTGCAATATGGATAGGAATGCACCTGACTATATCCGTGAAGAAAGTGCATCCATTTCGCTGCAAGAGACAAAGGACTGTATTGCTCATATTCGTGGGCTGAAGTCTCATGACGCTGATGAGGGGTTGGTGAAACCCGTTGTCACACCGAGATTCGCTATCTGTTGTACGGATAAGCTTCTTCGGGGCCTTGGAGATATGATCCAGGCTGATGATACTTTGGCGATGCAAACGCATTTCAATGAAGCTCAGCAGGAAATCGACGCCACCACAGAGCTGTTTCCTCAGTTCAAAGGGAGCGAGGCTGACCTCTACGAGAACTATGGATTGCTCAACAAGCGCAGCATTCTGGCTCACTGTACTATCATGAACGACTACGAGAGAGAAAGATTGGAGGCACTGAAGTGTGGTATTGCACATTGTCCGATTGCTAACATGACTGTTGGCGGAGGCTTCATGGTCGCTCCAATTCGGGACTTCCTCCGCCGGGGCATCAAGGTCGGTCTGGGAACCGATAGTGGCGGTGGTTGGGCTTCACAAATGTTGGCTGTGATTCGACAAGCCATGATCGCGTCGAACGCCCGAGAGGTTCTGTCAGAGGGAAAAGATAAGGCACTTTCACTGGAAGAAGTCTTCTACCTATCTACCCTGGGTGGTGCTAGGGTTTTGTGCCTCGAAAGTCAGATTGGGAACTTCGAAGTGGGCAAAGAATTCGATGCGACATGGGTGACCACGACTAAGGGCTTGCAGTCAGCTATGACCCCAAGGGAAGATGGCGATTTGCTGAGAGGGCTGTTTGAGAAGTATGTTATGACAGGAGATGATCGGAACGTTGCTCATGTCTTTGTCAAAGGACGGCGAGTGGCGGGGAGCCGGGAAGAATAGTCCGATTTAATTCCATGATCAGCCGAGAGGTAGTGTTTCTAGAACAAAAATACCTACTTGAACAAGCTTAAGTGATGATAAAGCTCGTATAGCTACCCCTGTGTACGTCATTATCCTCGGTACTCCATAGAACAGCCGACACAGTACCCCTCATTGTGATATGAGATGCACTACAACCTTCTCCATATATCACTTTCCCTATGTCGTATAACTTGCGGACAACTTTAAACGGATATTGGTGCGCATAGAGGTTCAAGGGCTCTGATTTGTGGAACCATTCGAATATAGGTGATCGGCAGTCAAAGCTCCGGCTAAAAAGATGCTCGATTGGGGTTCCCCAGATCTGCAAAATGTAACATCATCATTACCGGCCCAATGAATTTTGGAGAATGAGGTTGATTCCGGTGGGCATTTGCTCCGGTGGATTGGAGGTCCGGTGGGATTATGAGGCGATCGCCACTTTATACTGAGTTGAAGATCCGGAATGTCTCCAGCAGGTGGTTCATGCTCAACTACTTAAAGGACAATGGATCCGCCATACTAGGAGTCTTCTTGCCAAGCTGTATCGAACACTCTACAACTCCAAGATGTTTCTGTTCAAGGCAGCTCTTCTCACGGGCTTCGCCTCTCTGGCATGTGCTAAGGTCGATGACCTAGCTAACGCTTTCGAGCTGTCCGATGTTTCTTTGACAGACAGCCGATGGATGGACAACCAAGATCGAACCATCAACTACCTCACCTCCATCGACCCAGACAGAATGCTCTACGTCTTTCGCAAGAACCACGGTCTCGACACCAAGGGTGCTCAGAAGAATGGAGGCTGGGACGCACCGGACTTTCCTTTCCGAAGTCACGTCCAGGGCCACTTTCTTACTGCCTGGTCCCATTGCTACGCGACCACTGGTAACAAGGAGTGTGGCTCGCGCGCTAAATACTTTGTTGCTGAGCTTGCCAAGTGCCAGGCCAATAATGAAAAGGCTGGGTTCACCAAGGGCTATCTGTCTGGATTTCCTGAGTCCGAGATTGAGAAGGTCGAAAAGAGGACTTTGAATAACGGCAACGTTCCTTACTACGCCATCCACAAGACACTCGCTGGCCTTCTCGATGTCTACCGTCGTGTTGGTGACGACAAGGCCAAGGATGTCATGCTCTCTCTCGCAAGCTGGGTTGACACACGCACTGGCAAGCTCAGCTACGATCAGATGCAAAGCATGATGCAGACCGAATTCGGCGGCATGAACGAAGTCCTTGCAGATATCGCCTACTACACCAAAGACAACAAGTGGCTCAAGGTCGCCCAGCGCTTCGACCACGCCATCATCTTCGACCCTCTTAAGAACAACGTTGACAAGCTCTCCGGCCTGCACGCCAACACCCAGGTGCCCAAGTGGATCGGTGCACTTCGCGAGTACAAGGTTTCCGGTGACAAGACGTACCTTGACATCGGTCGCAACGCCTGGGACTTGACCGTTCACAAGCACACCTACGCCATCGGTGGAAATTCCCAGGCTGAGCACTTTCGTGCACCGGATGCTATCGCGAAGCACTTAACCAACGATACTTGTGAAGCATGCAACACGTACAACATGCTCAAGCTTACTCGTGAACTCTGGGCTTTGAACCCCAGCGATGCGTCATACTTTGACTTTTACGAGAATGCTTTGATGAATCATCTTCTCGGTCAGCAGAACCCTAAGGACAACCATGGCCATGTTACCTACTTCACACCTCTTAACCCTGGCGGTCGTCGAGGAATCGGACCTGCATGGGGAGGCGGTACTTGGAGTACTGACTATAACTCATTCTGGTGCTGTCAAGGCTCTGGTATTGAGACGAACACGAAGCTCATGGATTCTATTTACTTCCATACCAAGGATACTCTTTACGTCAATTTATTCACGCCTTCGAAGTTGAACTGGTCGCAACGTGGGGTTTCTATCACTCAAAGCACTGAGTATCCCCAGAAGGACTCTTCCACTCTTCAGATTGGTGGAAAGGATGGTGAATGGACACTCGCTGTTCGTGTCCCATCCTGGACGTCCAAGGCTTCCATCAAAGTCAACGGTCAGACCATTGACGTAGACGTCAAGCCTGGAAAATACGCTATGGTCAAGCGCAACTGGAAGTCTGGTGATAAGGTTACTCTGCAATTCCCCATGGGCTTCCGAACCATCGCTGCCAACGACGATCCTAACGTTGCCGCCGTTGCTTTTGGTCCTGTTATTTTGGCCGCCAATTACGGTGATACCTCAATTGGTAATATGCCCACTATCGATCTGGCTAGTGTCAAGAGACAAGGCAATGAGGGTCTCAAATTCGAAGCGCAGGCTGGTGGCGAAAAGGTCCAGATGGGTCCTTTCTATGATGCGCAGGGATTCAACTACAATGTCTATTGGAAGACCAAAGGGAAGCTTGGCAAGGCTTCTCAGTAGGGACCAGGGTGTTATCTCACGTTTGAGAAGCTGTATATATTCGAATGGTAAATAGTTACGAATTCTCTTCTCTTTTTGGACGAATTAATGATGTGGCTACTCGTTGCAAAATCGATCTCTGAGTTGATTAGACCAGAAGATGTAACCAGGATATTTTCTGATTGAACATGTGCTATTGCCTTTACCACATATAACACAGACCGGTATCAGAGCTCATAGACCTAGTCAAAGGCCCCGTTGCAACACTGCCTAGCCAATGAGGCAGGTCTGAATCCCTGTTGCGTTTCTTGATCCATGCAATTCACGAAGAATCCTTTTTAACGGAGAGGATCTGCTCTCTGCCGCGTGTCCTATTTTCGCTTACGATTTTTCGTAGGAAAAATGCCACGCGACACTGAATTGGCCTTTTCTGGTGTACAACTTGACGAGTTGAAGCAAGATGTTTGTCTCACTACTCTGTAAATCAGATTATCGGTATCCTAACGCTAAGCCCTAGGTGTCCCATCAGTCTTGGCGCGGCGCAAGACGCGACCGACAGTATTCCCCGCTTGGCGATGATGACTACAGTATTCCGACGCCTTCAATACGAAATCAACCAACATTAGGCTTGGATCAAAGCACCGAGTCTTTGATCAAGGGTCCGTCGGAATCTGAGAAGCATTCTTATTGGAAAAGCTTCAAAGGTCCTGAGAGACCCAAAAGGGTCTGCAAAACTGGTGTGTGGGCTGTTTTGCGCCACCTTGCATTTTTCCATATCCTACCAGTCGGAATCACCCTCGCTCTTCTGGGACTCTATGTTCACAAGATAAGATGGGGCGATCTCACTGAAGAGCAATTGAACTTCTTGCAGTTCGCTGCTAAAGCTCACGAGATATTAATCCTCGTGTCCTTGACCGACATCCTATTGCAGCGGATATGTTACAGTCTCTTCCATGAAGATGACGGTGTTCCCTTGGGTCTTCTATCGGCGCCCTTCTACCTTGGTGCTCCGCTACAATATTTCTTCGGCTGGGAATTCTGGGCTGGACTTCTGCAACCAGGCGCGAAGCCCAAGAGGGCGCGATCTTGGATGACTGGTACGGTTATAATCGTGACGATTCTTCTCTCCGTTGCGGCTGCTCCACTATCGGCCATCGTCATGATTCCTCGTGAAGGATGGTGGCAGGTATATGTACCCTTCGATGATAAGTCGAGTCGAACGACCTACTTCAAGTCAAACATCTATCCAAATGACCTCGGTGCAGATCAAGCAGATTTCTATATCATTGAACAGGAATCGAACTCCACCATTTTTGACCCTTTATCGCTTCTTCTGCCTATACTCAGGGACACGCCCCGCGGAAGCATGGAAACCAGTCGCCGACCGTTATCGAATGTCTCTTTCACCAATTATCCCCAGATAATTGGATCAAATCGGCAGATCTCATTAACACAGGACTTTATACAATTGTCGCTGGAACTCGCGGTTGCCACAACGCCGATGGACACTTTGACTGAGCAAATGACCTATAGTTGGCACACTGCAGAACTAGCCCCCAACGATCTACTCATCAAGTCGTACTGGAAAACCCTCAACTCTCCTTCTCGAAAATTCTGGAAGCAGCCTCTCGTTGCTGTTGAGTGTGCCTATAACAGGACGAGTGATTCCGACATAGCTTTCCTTTTCTCAGCAAATATGTCAAGCAACGATGTGACCCTGACGTTCAACCAAAACCCTGAATTCAAGGATCTGGTCGCTGAAGCTCGGAACATGTCAAAAAACAAGTATCCAGAGACCAGGCATCGGATTCTGACGAGCCTGGACAAAGAAGATCCAAGAGTCAGTGCGAACTTCCTGTTGTTGGAAGAAGTGCCAAAATATTTCGATAACGGCACCCTGGATGATGAATATCCAAATACTGAAAGTGAAACCGAGGTCGGGCTTCATCTGTGCCGGACATATGCTCGCTGGGCAGAAGTCGATCTCTGGATTGACCGCGGTATATCAAACTTTGCCCGAAGCAAATTGGATTATGCACTCTTCGATATATGGGATCTGCTTGGT
Source organism: Fusarium scirpi (assembly GCA_004367495.1). Taxonomy (NCBI): domain Eukaryota; kingdom Fungi; phylum Ascomycota; class Sordariomycetes; order Hypocreales; family Nectriaceae; genus Fusarium; species Fusarium scirpi. Next base: position 68,286 of record QHHJ01000184.1, on the reverse strand, counting down.
GATACAGCAGAGACATACGAACCTATTAAGCTGCGAAATGAATGGCTAGAGACTGTTGGCCAACGTCGCAACAAAACTGGCAAGAAGGCGGATTTCAAGCAGGATTCTATTTGGGATAAAGCCATCGACGTCGCCGATGAGATCCGGACTCGCGAACCTTATTCTTCCGCCGAGGTGAGCGGAAGTTCACTACAGATGGCGATTGCAGTGCATCTAGCCGACATTCTATCTCGCATGGGCCCCGATTACTATGATCGGAAGGGAATACGTCCATTCGACGAAGATGATGGTAAACCGCCCGAGCCAGATGACCCCATCGTCGAACACGAGTTCTTTCTGGGTGGCTTCGGCTACAGCATCCGAAGTAGCAACACTATTCCTCTTGCTCTTGCTATTCTATTACTACACGTTGCCATCGTTCTCATTCATGCCATGGTCATCCTCTTCTCTCGGCACTGCTGGGTGAGTTCTTGTTGGGGAAGTTTTGGCGAGATCCTCATTCTGGCACTGTGTTCTGAGAAGCATGATCTGGGAAATGTTGGCGGGGGAGTGGATAGTTCGCGGACTTGGAGTACACCTGCTGTGGTCAGAGTTGTTGGAAATGAGGGCAAGCTGGAGATGATATTGAGACAAGGGGACAGCGATGAATTAATAAAGAGAGATGGCTATGTCGGCAAAGAGGGAATTGGTAATGGATATACCCGTGTTGAGCCAGGTACCAAGTATCGATAGGTGTTGGGTCAGCTGACTCGATGAAGATAAGGAGATAGAGTACTTATTTAGGCAACAGATCAAGTGGAAGCTTAACATCTCGCACCGTCTCATTGGGTAATGAAGTATGAACCTTGGAGACTTCTCCCTCTATATACTAACTTGACTCAACATCTACCAGCGAACGAGCCCGAAGAGTGGTGCAGTGGTATCCCCTATCAAACCGACAAGCACTTCCAAATTCTAAACCTAAAACCTCAAGAAAGAAAATAACAAAAAGAAAAGAACCAGAAACAAACCTCTACATAAGGTTCACACAGAAGCAAGAATAAAGAGGATAAAATAAAAGGGAAAATAAATTTCACTAAAGTTAGAATAAAATAAAAAAGAAACAAAGAAAGGAAGAAAGATGCCCCTACACCCACTGCCCACTCTTCATTTTTTGCAATTTGTAACCTCAAAATTACCTACAACATGACACTACTAAAGGGATTACTTTTCCTCTTTCTTTTCGTGCTGTCTTTTTCTCCCCCCTACAGCAGTCACAAGATAACTCCTTTATGTCAGTTGTACTTGGAAGATCAATGTGTCCTTTTTGCACTTTTTAGATCTTTCTGATTGTTTGTAATTACCTTGTATTACTAAATATTCCTTGCCGCCCACCCTTCGACTTCTTATAAATAAATCCCAACCGAAATACTCCAAACGCCTCCATTTTCTATCCCATGATGGCCTTTTAAGCTTCCGCCTCGGAAATTGAGGTCCCGTCGGCTTGCCATCCGCTTTAATGCAACATAAAAACAAGGTTGAAAGGGTGTGTTCTGGGCCACTTGTGTTTCGCCATCATCGGGTCGCGCTCGTCCCGTCGTAATATTGCGTCGAATATTCGGGATTGTTCTGGGGAGCGAATGGTAAGCTCTGGGAGTTGTAGAGGGGGAGGGAACCCACATTCAAGTATGACTGACTGGGTTGATACGTAAACGATGTTGGGGAGAGAGGGTTAGACGTGTTCCATGACATCGGGCCAAGCGACTGTGGTATTGACGATGATAGGTACGAAGCTTGAGACAGCATTGGATCATGCATATTTGTGTAGGATACGGAAGGAGTACCCATAACGTGCGAATATTCGGGTGAAGAATGTGTCATGAACATGGTATTCTCCGAATCTAGATGCATCATATCGCTCGGTAACGGACTCGACGAGAAAGGCTGCCCTAGAAACTCCGAGTCTTGTTCTCTAGTATCAGGTGATGTACCATCGGCCGGTTCAGCTGTGCTACCCTCCTCAGGATCTCCAGCCTCATTGGCCAAAGCAAGCACTTGTGCTATAACATCTTGCGCATCGGCTGCTAACGAGGGGTACCGCTTCAAGACATCCTCTCGCAACATCTTGTCGGTGAAGCCTACTATCACGGTGCTCATCTTCTCTATGATACCCTCCAAGTGCTTCAGTCGCTGCAAGCGAGCAGCCTCTGCGGCCTGTCTTCGCTTTCGGAACTGCTGTTGCGCTTCCCGGTTTCGCTCTCGCCTGCTCTGTGCGTCTCATTAGTCCCAAGTGGCTTCCCATTGACATAATACGCCCGATTCAAGACCTACCTTACTGGCGTCGGAGCTCATTACTCCTAAAAAGTTCGGACTTTTACCTTGAGGCATAGTGGTAGGCGCTAACGTCGCGTGTTCTTATGAGGTCTTATTTACGTAAACAGAAACAATATTTGAACCGAATATTATCGAATGTGTCCGAGCAGAGAGGTCAATTACCGGCAGTGATTTAGCTTAATATGGGTTTATCCTGCGATGTGCAAATGTTTCCAAGGCAGCAAAAAGAAGCAGTCCAATGTTAAGTGGCGGAGTCAGCAGACACGATGCTGCAAATAACTCGATCCTGTCTTTTCTCACCTAAAGCATGACCCCTGCTTGTGCAGTATGGCGATGCTCAATCTGACTGGCGGAGGCATCAGCAGAAGACCAAAATACTTGGCTGGCTCAATGACTAATGCCCGTGTGTTCCGCCCAAATGGTCACCCAAGCCATACCAAATCCGTCTCTGCATCGGTTTTAAAAGGCATCAGATTTGACTGCGTCGGCGTTTGGGTAGCTCAGACAAATGTAGCCACTCGAAATTACAAATGACGGTCTGCCTCAAACATCGGCTGTTGCTTCTTTGGGGAAACAATCGTAATTGCCAAGGATTTAATGGGCTTGTTCGTTGTCAGGGCTGCTTACTATGCAGCGCCTCACTTGGCTAGACTCATTTCGAGACAGCGAGTCATCCTCGATACGCGAGAAGCGCGGCACGAATCGCGAGACATGCGAAAATGCAGCATAGAATTTAAGCTTTATTTAGATAACGTTGGATAACGTTATGACTATTTCAAGTAGCTGCCCCAGCCATGACGGGGGCGGAATTTCCTAGTTATGGTTGTTGCCAGGTAGGCTTGACCGTGGATGCATCTTACCTAAGACACCTCAAGGTAAGAACCGAACTCGGCCGGGACCTACGGTAACATCAGATTAGGTATTGTTACATCGCATCGCATCTCACCAGATCACGGCACTCACTCTCGAGGCCTGGTTCTGTTTTTGATGCACATGCATTCTCTGGGATATCAGCATGTTGCAGGTGTTTTCCATGTCTCGACCAGACCACCAAATCGACGAGGGGCGCAGTGATTCAGGAATGGTACTAAGCCGCACCAGGTTTAATGTCCCTTCAAGCTCTCTTTGCTTTTCGATTTAGATCAAGCATAACCGGCCATGTTAATCACAATAATTAGAAGCTAAGAGTTAATATAGTCGGTAAGGTACACTAAAATATTGTCGCTACGCCGCAGTCAAGGATGGCGCCGTGAGGAACATAAGCTCCGTGAGGAAACATCCTTGCCCAGATTTCATGAAATGTTCTCGATCTTCCCAACAGATACAAGCTAGTTGGATTATTCAACAGATTCGGGTCCTTCCGTATTTGGCTTACATGAAGGTGAGGTCATACACGCGCTTGTCATGGATCCCCAGACGTAACTCAGGTTAGAATCAGATACCAAGCTTTTCCGAGGCCAAGACATCAGCTGAGTGCTCTCTTTGAGAGACGCAAGCCTCATGCTTACCTGCCCCGTATATGGATATGAAGGATTCTACGGAAACACTCTGGAAGCGCTGAGGCATGAGCCTCAAAATGACAAGGACTTCTATCCTTTTCGCTTCCAACACGAGCATCCCTGGAGCTATTTTCGTCCAGCACTTAAATCATAATAGTACCACGAAGTTTCTTGAGTGAAAAGAACTATTTCTTACATCTATCCCTGTGCGACTGTTTGTCTTCCATACAACGCATCCAATTTCTTGGTATACATCTTCTCAACCTCCTTCCGGCGGACGTTCCCCTTTGTGATGGTCCGAGGCAGCGTTCCCTGGGGAACGACAACGATATATCGTATGTCATCCACCCGCTCGTGCTCATATCTCCTCCTATGGAATGGAGCGATCCTCATCAAGATTTCCTTCCTCAAATTCTCCATCGATTCCTGGCTCGTGCTGACCGCCGACCCATCCTTCGGCTCAACTATGATCGTGGGGCATGGGCGCCCAACTCCTACCACCACAACGGCGCTGACCAAATCGCTTCCGCAGGTATCCATGACATTAGACTCGATAGAAGTGGTGTCACATCGCAGTGCGGTTTCCATCTTGATCCAGTTGTCGCTGCGGCCTTTACATAGGTACTTCCCAGGCACGGGCTCGATGAACAAATCCCCAGTGTAGAATTTGCCATCGGCGGCGCAGAGATCGGGAACTGGACAATCTGGTGAATCAGGAAGCACGACTAGCTCAAGCAGTGGCTCGCCAGACTCCAAATTATCACCTATCGGGATGAACTCATATTTACTGCCAGGAAATGGCAGAAGATAGTCGTTGTTGACTCGAGCGTCAGACGACATTGGTAGTCCAAGTTCTGTAGATCCAAGAACGTTTGACATGCGGAAGCCTTGGCTTCGTCCCCATGCTACATCCGCTGGGTCAGGATCCAGGCCGCCGGAACCTATGCAATCTGCCTTCTTCAGGGCGGCAAGAAGTGATGGGTCTGTACGGGCTTGTCGAAGAATAGCAGACAGTATGGGTGGAAACAGAATCACTGTTGTAAGACCCTGCTCTTCGAGAAAATACTTGACTTCGGAGATAGGATGGGGAAATGCACTGGGAATGATGAGACATGAGCCTTCCCTTACTGTAAACCACAGCACATAGGATGCGGCCATGTGGCAAAAGCTCCCGCTGGTGTTTTGTTAGCAGTGTTCGTGTAGAGAAGCGGCTGAGGGGAGGACTCACATTTGCAAGTTAACCGCACGTTCCCCAGTCTTGTTGCTTCTGCTTTCCCATTCTTTCGACAACCCAATCGCGCGGTTTACCCACTTTGCGGTACATGGCACCAATTTTGGAATGCCCGAGGTCGACCCAGACGTATGATAGATAAAGAGTACATCGTCCCACTTGGTAGGATGCCATGCGTTTACGGTGGGCAGTTTTTCAGAGTTCTTATTGAAGATGCTGTCACCGCCTGAGAATAGCGGCAAAGGAGCATTATCAAGCATCGAGACAAATTCCGGTTCGTGTACCAGTGCCACAGCCTTTCCAGTCTGGAGCAGCTCATAGACAACGGATGGATCACTCAAGCGAAGAGATATCATTTGAGGGGTGTATCCAGCCCAATGGAGACCCCAGATATGGACTGCGTCTGAGTAAGAATACCCTCTTAGCCTAAATCGTAATCAGCGAAGGATTCAAGTGAGGTTATACACAGAACAGACTCACCAGACACCAACAACTGCCCTGTCCTGAGCTCCGATCTTAGAAAGCTGAAATCTCCAGTATCTCGCCGATAGTTCGACATCCTTTTGGAACTGGGTATAGGTAATGTCCTTGAAGACTACTCCTTCAGGCGAATGGTTTGGTATCTTCAACACCGCACGATCGGGGTACTTCTTTACACTTGCTTGAAGTGCTGACGATGGGGTTTCAAAGGAGCTCATAGTGACTAGTGTTTGATCTTGGATAAAGATAGATGGCTTGGCAAGGACAGATTGGGAGAAGCGTCCTTAAATATTGTGCTTTACCAGTGCCCCAGTGTAACAAGGTAAGTGGCCATAGGTCCCCGGATGCTCGGCATTGCCTGGTTGCGAGGTAGTACCATTGCTGGATCTTAGCCGGCGATCATTATAAATTTAGCAAAGTGCCCGGGAACTAGACTGAAGATTACGGTGGACTACTCCGTAGCAGGTGGAGGCTCGGCACTTCTATTGATGACAATAAGGAAACATGGATCCCACGACGACTTCTTAGACCGCTCTCAATATATATCTCCCATCAGTAGAAAAATGTATCAAAAACTGCGCAATTCATCATAGAAATGATATATATCAAAAGCGTCTACATTCCTTAATCGTGGTTTTCGTACAATGCCGAAGATCCGTGTCTGCAAACTCTATGACGTTTTGCTCCAGGGGTCGTTGTTACTGGGTCTTCTAAGCACTAATGAAACGCCTGTGTTTTCGTACTCGTTACTTCTCTCGGACTAATTACGTAGCAAGTAACGTATGATTCTGCAAGGCTGCACTGTTTATCCGGCACTTCCATATCCTCGCAGGATTCAGACACATCATAGATGGAATAGTTTTGGTGGTGGTTGCGCCGCAATTGCACAGGAAACGGCGGTAATGGCCGCCAATAGCACAGGCGCTGGCAATTTACAGGGGTGCTCACGTGTGTCGCGCGTCAGTGTTTACAGTTAGCCCATAGCTCACTCTCCTCATTCCCATCCATCTCATCTCATCTCATCTCATCATCAACAAACCTATCAAGATGAGCGAAAAGCGATCCTTCGAGGACGAATGGTCCCAACCGCGACGCAAAGGCATCAGCAAATGGAAGCTTTTTGGCGCGGGCGCTCTCACCGTCGCAGCCTGGCATTGGCTCACCCCTCACTGCTCATACCGTCATCATCTCCACCGTCAACACGCGGGCGAGAACATCCAATGGAAGCCTTGTGGAGAGATCAGCAACAGAACTCTCGAGTGCAGCGATATCGACGTGCCGATTGACCAGTTCAATCCGGGAGCCAGTAACAAAACCTTCAATGTACCCATTGTGCGGATGCGCGGCAAGGATGGAAGTCCTAATCTGCTGCTTAACCCTGGTGGACCAGGTGGTAGTGGGTTTGAGTTCATTCACAGACGGGGTGAGCAGCTAAGCACTATTGTCGGTAACGGCTTCCATCTCCTTACATTTGATCCTCGTGGTATCAACTCTTCGACGCCAACGGCTTCATGTTATCCTAGCAAAGAGGCGCGTCAACAGCTTGGATCTGTGCATGATGCGGATATCACCAAGGACGGCGCCGAGGTTTTCGCCTGGACGCATAATTATGTCAGAGCCTGTGAGGATACGATGGGCGAGCATGGACATTACATCAACACGCCGCAAACAGCTGCCGATATGAACAGTATCCTCGATGCTGTTGGTCAGAAGGACATGTACTATTGGGGCTTTAGCTACGGAACCCTTCTTGGCCAGACTTATGCTACACTGTTCCCCGAGAGATCTCACAGGGTCATTATTGATGGAGTTGTCAACCAATTCCTCTGGTATGAGTCTCGCCTCGACGAAGAAGACCTCAACGATACCGAGAATGTCATGGATGGGCTTTTCAAGGAGTGTGCCAAGTCTGGCGATGCTTGCCCACTATCCTCGATGGCAGACTCTTGGGAAGGTCTTAAAGAGAAATTCGTCTCTTTCGCCAACGATCTCAAGAAGCAGCCCATGAACGTATATGTCAACAACAGCATGTACGGCCTGCTGGACTACCAGAAGATCTGGTTCGGAGCCCTGTTCCCAGTCTTGTACAAGCCCGAGAGGTGGCACATGTTCGCCGAACGTATGAGTCAGCTGCTCAGCGGCAATGCCACACAAGCTTTGATGGACTATGGTTTGGGTGGTGAAGATGATAGTGATGCGCTCTACTTTGTTTCGCTGAACGATGGCATGTCAGGTCCTAAGCACTGGCCACAGGATCTCGACTCCCTTTTGGATATCGTTGTGCCTACATTCAACCGTAGCCTCTTCGCATCCGACGATATTGTTCAGCTCTTTGCTAAGCAGCAATGGCGCGTCCCCAGAACGCACAACTACGTCCCTCGCAACGGTGTAGAAACCGCGCATCCACTTCTCATCCTGACGACGACCTACGACCCCGTATGCCCTCTCGTTTCAGCCAGGACCGCCCTCGCTGCCTTTGAAGACTCGCGACTCATTGAGGTCAAGGGCTACGGACACTGCTCTGTCGCAGTTCCCTCGCTTTGTCTCGCCAAGCATGTTCGGGGATTCCTCTACAATGGAACTTTGCCTGCTGCGAACGAGACGCAGTGCGAGGTTGATGGACCGTACTTCAAGCCAAATGGAGCTGCAAGCGTGCAGACTTTTGAGGATGCTGAGGACCAGGCGATTCATCTTGCACAGGTTGAGTTGGCACGAGATCCCGACTGGCCTCGACCTGTTCGTCTGTAAATAGTGTCATATTAAATCACTCTCGTAGCCATGTAGTTCTGTTTATCCGTTGGTTTTTTACTTTGATTCCAAATCATTTGCCATACAAGCGTTCCTCAAATATGACCTCCAGCCATAAGATTAGCCTGCTCCTCCCTCTTTGCTGTCCTCAAAGTCTTGACCCTCTTCAAATTCTCAAACTTCTTCTGCGCACGCTTGTCCCTTACACACATCCCCACCAGAACAGCCATACAGCCCGCAATGGCCGCTGCGAAAATCGACGCCACAACAATCCCCTCCGTACCAATCTCGTTGTGCTGCTCCATGCACACCGTCGCACCAGAATCAGGATGGATTTCGCAGAAGAGGCCTGGGGCGCATGTGCTGGATGTCATTGTGTTGGTGATGCATGAGTGGCTTTCTGTGCGGCCGGCGGTAGTAATGTGGCATACTACGCTGGTTGTTGTATGAGTGCTGTAGCAGGATGCGCCTTGTTCTAAGGATGTGAAGCTGCTGCGGGTGGTGGTTGGGTCGCTTGTTGTTTCGGTGGATGAGGCTGTTGAGGCTGAGGTGGATTGATCGGTGGATGATGCTTCTGTCGTGGATTCTTCAGTCGTTGATGTTGGTTGGTCTGTTGTTGACGATCTTTCTTCTGTAGTCGTAGGCTCATCCTCGGTCGTTGTTTCTTCTTCTCTTGTACTCTCACGAGTCTCTGATCTTTCTTCGGTTGACGTATTATCGTCGTCTGTTTCGGTATCTTGTCGTCGCACCCATTGTCGCCAACGTTCTGCTAGTGGCATGTTCTGCAGTGGATCTTTGTGCGGATTTCGCACATGTTTGGATGCATCGGTGTCGTAAAATAAAGCACTCGCCTCTGGTTGTGCATCACCCATCTTGCTATGCCCGGTCGCAAGTAAGCAGTGCGAGATCAAAACCGTAATCGTGAGCAAAGATCGCATGATGAGAGTAAATTCACGACAGCACCAATCGAAAATTGTGAAAGCAAGCTTTCCACAGAAAAAAAGCAGCAGTAAAACTATATTTGTGCTACAAATAATCAGCCGTCTATCAGCTCGTGCCACATCTTTCGACCACCCACCTCGTATCGTCTTCGCCAAATTCACATGATTGTTCGCTGTAATTTCTATAAAAAGAACGCTAGGCCGCGCGTAGCCCACCCATAAGCCGCCAAACGGATCAACGGCCTTCCAAGTGATTGGACAAATTATTTTAGGCCGCCAATTGAATTTGTGCTGTTAGGCTGTGCAACGAGTGTGTTGGATGTTTGTCTGCAGCTGGTCGATCGGAGCGGCGGGTTTGAAACGGAAATGTGATGGAGGGTGGCATAATTCTTATGTCAGGTGAATTATCTATGCATAATTGTTTATGCTATGATGTCCAGCATACGACTTCCACAAGCTTACGAAAAGGCAGTCACCGGAGTATCTCTTTTCCGACGTCTTGCTGAAGATCTCGATAGCTGCTGTTATGGCATTTTCGTGGTATTTCCGAGCACACAGTCTGCCTTTCGAGAACACGCGACGAGGCATGACATCACAGGATATAGCAGTACTTTGAAAGATTTCTCCCGAGGGCGTTGTGGAATTATCAAATATGACGCGATCTTTCAAAACTCATGATCGTCTATTGTCTTGCTCAGTCGTCTGTCAACAACGCAACTTTTAGCAACTGTCTCCAATTTAGGAACGTCAAGTACCTGTCAAGTTTTAGAAGTCGCGTACCTCTTAACGCGTTTTAATGAGACAACTTGGAACGTTCAGCCAATTAAAATTAAGTTGTGGTCCTCACAGCTTAAGCGACCGAAGCGCGGGCGTCCTTCAACAATTTCCATCGTTTTGTTCAAAGTTAACACAAAGACCATTCCGGTTCTATCACCTCAGAAGACAATTCAGAACCGTATCAATTGAATATAATGGGCTACATCAAGTCACCATTTACAATAAGAGGTTAAGTGACATAATGATCTAGCAATTAAGGCAACATTATTTCGTTTGACCTTGCATTCGCGGAAGCTGTAGGGTAGCTCCAGTCCAAAGATCTGAGCTGGGTACACATGCTTGACATGGTATCCCCCAGGCCACGTGAATATCCACCTTGTACATGGTATCACGTTATTATAACGCAATATTGAACTATCCAATTTCACATCTTGTTACGAGCACTGTTGGCTGTCAAACCTATTACCTCAACAATGATCTGCTCCCAGCGGAAAGGAGTGAACACTGTGCATATTGCCCAATGGGACTCACCAGCCACTGGGAAGCTCCAGCAAAGACACGCAGCAGCTCCAATCTTGTTTTCGCGCGCCCAGCCCTGGGCGGACCAGCCACGGCTCAATTCAGCCGCAATGATGCAATCCGCGTTCGTCGTGCAGCAAAAGACAGCTGTTCTGGACCAGGTCATCCAGGGAAATAAAAAAAGGCAGACGTAATCCCAGCGCTGAATGTAGGTTCCCGATGTTGAGAACAATCGGATGGGCATGTGGATGACGAAGTCGGCGTCGCCCTTAGCCCAAGACAGTAAGATCGACAGGGATGCTACCAACCAAAGCCGGGAAACCTGGACGTCAATCACAGATTTGACTGCACCCCACACGATCTGTTAGTTCCCGGAGCGGTCATGATGATGTAGACGACGTTGAGAGCTGAGCTGTCCCTGTTTCACGGCTGGAGCTGGGGAAGCAATATGTATATGAAGCTATGATAGCGTCAATTGAGTGTCAAAGCCAGAACATTTCTATCCAATATAATCACCAACCAAAATAATACCCAACGACCTAATCTCTCCTTCTCATTATACCCAAACCTCACAATCTCAACTTCCTATCCCTACCGACATCCAAAATGAGCGGCCTCGGACAAAAAGTCAAGGAGATTCTCCACAAGGACCGTTCCAACGACGATGCTACCCCTCATCCCCCAGGTTCGTTCCCCACAGAAGACATGGAGCCCAGCGACACCATAGAGGGATACTCAAAGAAATACGAGCACAACAAGCTTCACAAGGCTGACGATCCTCGCGGTTGGACAGAGAGCGACAAGGACGCTTCCCGCAGTCATGGTTACAAGGACTCAGGCGCCGGAATGACCGGCTCTGAGGACCGTACTTCCTACAAGCCTGGCCAGGAGAACATGTCTGAGAGACGCGACGAGTCTTTTGGCGACCGACGCGACGATACTCTTGGTGGCAGACGAGATGATACCCTCGGTGGTAGACGAGATGACGCTCTGGATCAAACAACCGAGTCCAGCACAATGGGACAGAAGGATCCTCTTGCACCATCTACCGAGGAGCACCCTTACTGGGGTGACCTCCCCAGCCAAGGAGGTGTTCACAACTCCGTGATTGGCCACGGTAGCCCTGAAGACGAAGCCCGACGTCACCGAGACGTACACTCCGGCGCGACAGAGGCTACTCACAACCATAGCAGTACTCTGGAGAGCGGCACTTTCCTCAACCGACGCGACCGCGACGATTCCACCAGGAACACAGACCCTAATGCCGCCCGCCCCGGTGAGCAAATGCGCCCCGACGAAAGAACATCCGGCTCCCATTACAAGGAGGGACTTGCTGGCGCCGGCGCCGCTGGTGCTGGTGCCTATGGTGCCCACAAGCTGAACGAGCGACGCGACCGTGATGAGACTCTCGGCAACACAGAGCCCTACGGCAGCCGCCCTGGTGATCAGACACGCCCCAACGAGAGAACATCCGACTCACACTACAAGGAGGGACTCGCCGGTGCTGGTGCTGCTGGCGCTGGAGCCTACGGAGCTCACAAGCTGAATGAGCGACGCCACGACAAGGACGAGCCCAGACAGTATGACCAGACTACCGATAGGACTCAGCCTGAGGAGCACAAGCAGAGGGCATTCCCTCTCCTTGGTAAGGACCACAAGGAGCCCAAGGAACACAAGGAACACCACCACCACGAGAAGGTCAAGGATGACAAGGAGAAGGACAGCAAGCTTGGCGGTCTCTTCCACCGAAAGGACAAGGATGATGCTGAGCGTGTCGGTGATTACGACAACGACAAGCACCACCACTCCAAGACTGGTCCTGCTCTAGGTGCTGCTGGCGCTGCCGGTGCCGCAGGTGCCTACGCTGCTACCAGGGACCGACATGACGATGACAACCGTCGCGACACCACTTCTAGCAGATACCAGGACCCTTCTGCTACTCAGCATACTACCAAGTACCCCGCCGCTGGTCTCGACTCTTCTCGTGACTACAACACCCAGGGCACCAACCCCTCTTCTGGCGGGGCTCCCCAAATGCCTTATCGCCAGGAGGACATCGACTCTCACCGCGGGCGTAACATTGCCACTGGTGCTGCCGGCGGTGCTGCCGCTGGTCTCGGTGCTGGAGCTCTCGCTTCGCACTATGGTCGTCACGATGATGACCGTACTGCCAACCAGCGCGGTTCTGGCTTTGACAACCAGAGCTATAACCCCTCTGCTACTTCCCAGCAGTCTGGCTCCCAGCACGTCCAGGGCTTGAGTGCCCCTGCTGTCGCTGACGAGCGTTACGACTCTCAGGCCAACCAGCCCACCAACTTCTCTCACAAGGACCCCATGGGCCAGAACCAGCAGCACGATTCTCACCGTGGTGCTGGCCTGGCTGCTGGTACTGCTGCTGGACTTGGTGCTGCTGGCATGGCTTCTCGTGCCGGTCGCGACCATGACCGCGACGACCGCTCTGGTCTCGAGTCAAACCGTGGCTACGAGAACCAGTCTTCCTACCCCACTGAGGGCTCTGCCATGAACCCCTCTTCTCGCAACTACGACCTGCAGCATGATTCCCACCGAGGTACTGGCATGGCTGCTGGCACTGCTGCCGGTCTTGGTGCTGCCGGCCTGGCCTCTCATGCCGGTCGCGACCATGACCGTAATGAGCGCTCTGGTCTCGGCTCCAACCAAGGCTTCCAGTCTCAGGACCCCTACTCTAGTGAGCGTTCTGCTATGAACCCCGGCTCTCAGTCATATGAGCAGCAGGACTCCCACCGTGGTATGGGACTCGGTGCTGGTACCGCTGCTGGTCTCGGCGCTGGCGCCCTTGCTTCTCGTGCTGGTCGCGACCATGACGAGAAGTCTGGCCTTGGCTCAAACCGAGGCTTCAACTCTCAGGACCCCTACTCCAGCGAACGCTCTGCCATGAACCCTGGCTCCCAGGACGCTTACTCAAGTGAGCGATCTGCTATGAACCCCGGCTCTGAGCAGCGAGACTCCCACCGAGGCGCTGGGCTTGCCACTGGTGCTGCTGCCGGTCTTGGAGCCGGTGCCCTCGCTTCCCACACTGGTGACCACAGACGTGAGAACGACCAGTTTAACACTGGTGATAATAACCGTGGCTTCCAGTCCCAGTCTGGCATGACCGGCACTGGTCTCGGTAACCAGATGGGCGAGAACACTGGTTTCGGCAACCAATCCGGTATGACTGGTATGGGCCAGAACACTGGTCTTGGTAACCAGTCTGGTATGACCGAGAACACTGGTATGATGGGTAACACCTCTGGCTTGGGTAACACCACTGGCAATGACTTCTCCAACAAGCAGTCCATGCCTGGCGCTCAACCCCAACGCGAGTCTGAGCCTTTCACCGAGCGAAAGAAGGAGCATGACCACACTCTTATGGATAACGCCAACTCTGGAAAGTACAACAAGCTTTCTTCTGGTACACCTTCCGGTATCGCTTACGACTAAAATACCCTCTCTCCCCGAATGATGAATGGTTGGTAACATGGAATGGTATTGGATATATGATTATGAAACATGTTTGATGATTTAGTATATGCATGATAGCTTTCGGCATTTATTTCAATGATAATGAATTCATATTGCTTGTTACTGCATGCCCCCGAAACTGTTGCCGTCCAGATGTGATACTTGTGAGACCTTGTATTGAACTCGATGTCCGTATTTCACCTTCCATTGCTATGTCTCGACGCCAACGGTACCATAATTCAAGTAGACCCGCCTTGCCAAACAATAATGCTATGATCTATCCTTTATCATGCTGTTCAGATAGGATCGTGTTCTTGGCGACGACATGGCCGATTGTCTTATCACGGTGAGATAAGCGGTCGGTATGTGAGCGGGAAATCCGAGAGAATCCGCCCAAGATTCCGTGTGGGGACGGATTCTTTCACTTACATGACAGCGATAACAAACAGCAAGAGCGATACCGCGGTCGGCTAACTTAGCCTTTGGGGATTTAGCGCCGAAAGGGGAAGAATTGGCCTTCTCTCCGGTTCGGGCAGTATCATGAGACTGGATAAGCGACTGCGGGGACAGAGGTAACGCGGGGCGAAACCATCTATACTAGCCGTTGACTCTGTTATAAAGTGCTCCTAGGAATCATCGTAGCAATCTGTAGCATCACCTTCAAATCCCCATCAACATATTCAAAATGTCAAATAATAAGTTCAACGTTGCCGTCGTTGGCCTCGGTGCCCTTGGCAGCGCCGCAGCCTACCAAGCCGCCATCAAAGGCTCCAGCGTCATTGGCTTCGAGCAATACGAGTTCGGCAACGTTTACGGCTCATCCCACGACACATCCCGCATTGTCAGAACATCCTACGGATCTCCAGACTATGTAGCTCTCGCTCGCGCGGCCTACAAAGATTGGGCGGAGCTTGAACATCGCAGCGGTCTTCAAATGCTGACCATCACTGGTGGCGTAGTTTTCTTCCCCAAAACTGCGGCTGATGAGAGCGAGTTGAATGAGTTTGAGAAGAGTATGAGTGCGGGGGAGTTCACGAGAAGTTTGGATGCGAATGGTATCCCGTATGAGTTGCTTGATGCACAAGAAGTCAAGAGACGATGGCCAGCCTTTGATGTTCCGGAGGGTGTTCAGACAATTTATACTGCCGATTCAGGCATTGTCCATGCGTCAAAGTCAGTCGCGGCGATGCAATATCAGGCTCGCGCCAATGGAGCAGTGTTGAAGGAAAAGACGCGCGTGGATGCGGTCATTCCCAACGGGAACGGCAAGGGCTTGACGATTGAGACATCCCAGGGCAGCTTCCAGGTTGACAAAGTCATCTTGGCTTGCGATGCTTGGATAAATAAGCTTCTCAAACCTCTTGGCTCGGAAATTCCCCTTACAATTATGCAAGAGCAAGTCACATACTACAAACCCGCCGATCTCACACCCTTCGACGAGACCAAGTTCCCTGTCTGGATCTGGGCCGGCGATCACTACTACTACGGCTTCCCAATGTACGGTGAGCCCGCCATCAAAGCCGGCCGCGACACATCCAACAACTTTATGACACCCGAGAACCGCACATTCGTCCCATCTTCAGAGCTCTTTAATGAGCTAACGTCTTTCATGGGCAACCTTATTCCAGAGAAGGGCGAGCCGCTGCGAACTATCACGTGTCAATACGCCATTACACCTGATCGTCAATTTGTGATTAGCCCATTGAAGAAGTACCCTGATATTATTGTCGGACTTGGTGGCGGACATGCGTTCAAATTTGCGCCGGCTATTGGGCGTGTTCTTGCGGAACTTGCCATTGACGGGGCTACGAAGGAGGATATTTCTAACTTTGGGATTCCCAGAGTAGCGGCGGAAAGTAAATTGTAGATAGAATTGGATTTAGACGTTTTCTATTGTAGAGAAACAAACAAATAGAATTAATAGCATACGATTTACTACAGCTGGAGATAAGACATTTGGTGCCTGTGATGTCGCAAAATTACAGTGGTGCGGGACGGAATATTACTGCTAAATGGGGCTGACCTTGAGCGCCCGACACCCCGCATTTGCTTAAAAACGCGATGACCTTCCTCCAGACATCAACTGTCCACGCGTACCTAGTTTATGTATACACAGCCATGAGTGCTCCTAGAACACGACAATATCGGCGCGTAGCGCAAGCTTGTGATAATTGCAGGTATGCCATGTCAATCATCCATTGTGACAGAATCCGCTAAAGGGTGATGACAAGACGCAAGAAAATACGGTGTCCTGGTGAAAGACCGCGATGTTCGACGTGTAGCCGTCTTCGCCAGCATTGTTCCTTCCAAGCAGACCATGCTGCAATCCAGCAAGATACCACTGTGGTAAGGGTCTCGAAGCACTTGATGAACGATGACTTGACTAAAGATACTAGACAAGTCGACTCGAGCAACTTGAAGATAAGCTGGACAGTCTCATTAGCAAGGTTGCGTAGGTACCGTTAGGATGAGAACTGTAGACTATTGCTAACATGTATATCCGTAGCCCCGGCTCCATACAAGACACTACATCGACTCCTGAAAGGATTATTCGCGCGCCGTCCTTTTCTGTCCCAACACCGCAGAGACATACATCACAGCCACTATCGTAGGTCTTCACTCTCATCATAGTTTACGCATACTGAACTAGTATAGAACTCCCATATCAGATGGTCTGGGGACACGTGTAGTTGGGTTATACTATCGAAATATCCACCGACAACCATTGTGGCTATTTGACGAGGTTCCCCAAGATGGCTCCGATGGACTAGTGTTTGCCATTTTAGCCTTATTAACCACATATAATTCCTCTGACTTTGGAGGAGAGGCCTTAGAAAGTCCGGATACTTACTACAAAAGTGCCAGAACGGGGGTCATGCTTGCTATTGCTCAAGGGAGTATGACGATTCGCAGTTGCCAAACCCTCTGTTTGCTGGCCTACTACAACTTTATCGGTAAGAAGGGTATCATACTTCAGTAAAGAGATTACTAACAGATGGTTAGTCGGCGATATTGCCACTGCAGGCTTCAATATATCTATTGCAAAGAACATGATTCAGTTGTTACCCGACACCGATCGAGACTCAACTCTTGAAGCAAAGTCAAAGCTATTCTGGAGCATTCAACTTTTGAGCTTTATCTGCAGTTCTCCAATTCTATTACCTTCATTATCGCCAGACATCAATTCACCGCAGCTATTATCCGTTGAAGCTCGGGATCCGCTAGCGGATTGCATCCGTGTACCTAGAGCAGCAGGAACCGAGACACTAGCCGGTATATGGTCCCAATCACTGAAGCTTTGTAGTCTTTGGACAGATGTAAGGCTTTACGTGGCCAGGTGTGTACAAGGAGAGACCAAATACCCGTGGCAGCCGGACTCGGATTACACGAAGCTTTATTCGCGACTACTCGACGTTGAGATGGGCTGGCCTGTCCACCTGAGCTACAACGCAGTCAGATTTCCGTCGGTATCCCCTCAAGATGCGCACTCCAACCGCCTGGAACTACTCCCATGGCTCAGGGTTCAGATAACCTACCACGCTATCCACTGCGTGCTGAACCATCCCTGTCTCTATACGTCCATGGCAGAAACACCAAAGGACAAATTAGGCGGCAACACTTTCTGGAGATCATCCTACGAGAAAGCTCTGAGGCATTGCACTTGGATTTCAAGATTAATAAGAACGGCCAACGAAAAGGGATTGCATTTTTCGGATCCGTTCTTTGCGCAGGCAGCTGCTATTGCAAGTACATTGCATCTGTACTGGACCCGGACGAGTGACACGAGGTTGAAGGCGTCTTCGGTGGAGAATTTGGAGCTGTGCCATAATCTTGTCAAGCAGATGGCGACCCGTTGGCCTGTTTGCAAAGCCATTGTTCGTCTTTGTCCAGTTATATACTGCTCATGACCCTGCTGACACATCCCAGGAAAATGCGTTGGATCGCTTCATCGAATCGACAGAACCAACACAAAATAGAAGCTCCCCCGCGGCGGTGAAAACATCTCTTATATGGCTCCTCCTAGACGTGGCGGCTCCTCAGTTCCCAAATTATAGAGATCAAAGTGCTCATAGTCAGACATTCTGGACCAGTAGTGGAGGCGAGGAACCTGTTTCACGGTCTGAGATGAATACGCCCCCAGCCGACATGCGAGAATCGACAGCTCGGTATGCCACCCCTCCACGGTGGATGATGGAAAGAAGAGAGGCGGACTCGCAGATGGAGATGGACCAACCAGGAGCTGAGAGTATGGCTGTGGCTTCCGAAACAGTGATGGGTGAACATAATACTACGTATGACCTTGCATGGGGCGCCTGGGAGAATCTGGGACCTATGGGAGAGGGTCTATATATGAATGTGGATTGGTGGGACATGAACCAGTTCTAAGACTTCTTCTTGCGAACTAACTATCACTCATTTCATCTACAATTACTTGTGTGTACTCGGGAGAATTTGTTCATGAACAATAAATAATATTACAAAGACCCAATATGAGAACTAAACCAACAATCAACATGCTTCCCAGCTAAGAAGCATTGTGTCCATAAGGCTCGAAGGGAAGAATAACAGAGATGATAGCCATCACAAAGAATAACGCAGCCGAGATGTACAGAGGCGTCACAGTGGCGGTGTCTGCAGTGACAGCGATCACTGCCGAAAGCAAACCCATAATTCGATTAAGTCCGACTGCAATTCCATTTCCAGTGGTTCGGTGCGCAGAAGGGAACACTTCTGCAGTGTATGCATAGAGTGTACCGTAGTAAAGGTTGATACACACCGCTGGAGAATATTAGCAAGAATCTACGCGCATCAAGATAGAGGTAGAACGTACAGATACAACTGCTGATAGCCAGGTTCTGAGCTGGTGTCTTGATGATGGTGTAACAGAAGAAGAAGATGGCTGTGATGATAGCTCCGATGGCCATGGTGTATCGGCGACCGAGGAGCGGAACTTCAGCCAGACCAGCTGCGATTAGAGGACCAAAGATGGCACAGATGTTGGTGATGGTGTAATCGCGCCATGTCTCGGTGAATGAGGGCGCATAATCGGGGAGACGGCTGCTAAGGAGAGATCTGTTCATGTTAGCCTAGAATCTTTAGGCGCGTAAGGAATGAATGGACTTACGGCAGGTAGAGGAAGAAGAGGGGATATCCCAAACCAATCAGTGTCCACGAAAGCCAGATGAGGGATGTAGACAAAGCCAACTTCTTGGTAGAAAAGAGACCCCCGACATGCCCAACAAGACTCTTACCCAGACCTTTGAAGGCAGAAGGACGTCCGCTTTGCTCTGATTCAGTTGTGGTGCCACAGGCTCGGAGGGCATCAACTGTCAAAGAGCATGGTCGATGGTAGGTGTTGGCGAGGTTCTGAAGCATCGACACAAGCTCGTCCTCTTTGCCCGATGTCACCAAGAACTTTGGTGTTTCGGGTAGTCGAATAATGAGGATTCGCAGAGCAGACATGAGGAACATCAAAGCGCCTCCTGTAAACATGACGAGTCTCCAGCCTTTGTTGTTCTGCCATGTGCATTCGGTCTCTGCGGTGCATGACCATTCGGGTCGAGCTATTAGAACAAATATTAGCGACTGCCCCCTCTAGTAAATGAGGTAGTGAAGAAACTTACAGTAGTAACCCCAAGCAATGAACCCAGCACTCGCCTGTCCAATACCCCACCACCCAGCCATAGCAGTGATAACCCATTGCTGCTTAGCCGGAACAAACTCAAGCATAACAGTAGGATCCAGAACAAGATTACCACCAGCACCAAAGCCAAGAAAAGCGACAAAGACACAAAAGCCAACCCAATTGGGTCCTGCTCCTGCAACGATTGTAGCGATAGCTGCTATGAACAGTGTCGTGTTGAAGGCGATCTTACGGCCGATTACATCGGCGCTAAAACCCCAGAACAGAGCACCGAACAGAAGACCAGTATAGAGAGCCATTGTAGAGCCAGTTGGATAGCCACCGTTGCCGATCTCGAGATATGCTTGGGATGCTGCGACGCTCTGAAGGAAGGCGACTAGGGAATCCGCTGCGAAGCCAAAGCCTGTAAGACAACATAGCTTTAGGTGGAATCCTGTCCATCCGATCTCGTTGATTGTCTTGAAGAGTTAGCAGGGGGTATTGCGGGGAGGATTGTAGGCTGTACATACTTCATTGACTAGATGGATCTTTGCGTTGAGAACAGGGTCTACAACGTTGCCGAGTTCATTAACGGTTGCATGGTGAGAAACGACATGGTAGGACGCATTGTCTGGGCTAGGGATGCCCTTCTCGGAATGACTCTCTTTCCCATGTCCAGCCGGGGTAGAATCCTGGACGTTCGACATTGTAGAGATAGAGTCAGTGTGCATGAAATAGTTGAATGAATAGAAGTGGATAATAGTTCTATGTCCTAAACTGGACGTGATCCATCTCTGTCTTATACATCACAGACCGGAAAACTAACAGCCAAGGCTATCTTCGCCCTTGGTACTCCTCCAAGTCTAGAATGGGGAAAGGGAGGCACTAAGAGTCAGTACCCCACAGAGATTACGCGGGGTAACAGATGAGAGATACGGGCACCAATGGGAACAACCGGGTTATCGAGCCAAGAGTGAGTGTATCTTGCTAGTCCTTGAAACTGACTGGGTAGTTGGGCACTGACCTCGACTTGAAATGCGGAGGGACATGACCCTATTCATGATATTGAGTAAGAGCTAAGCTCAGTGGTATGTTCATACCTTCTGTTTAGCAATCTTTACATGTAGTATCTAAGATCTGGAGATCAGGATTCATAGAGTCCCACGTTGTTTACGAAGTCTTACTCTTCACTATCGGCCAAGAAGACGTCAACTTGCGATAAACATGAGACAGCTCTGTTGATCTTTCCAAATTGACGTACCTGTGGCTTGGAACCAGAGATACAACTTGTTATCGCGTTGGGTCACGATGTAGTCGGCCGAAGGCCGGATGCGGACCGACACGGATTCTTCCCGAGGCTCCGTTCACCAGCGGGATCTGTTCGGATTCTCCGTCGAACGTTCCCGACCACGGTTTGGAGACAGTGGCTGGAAATATTGGTACAGCTTAGATTGTATCCAGCCAAGCCTTCAAGATAAAAACAGCTAAACGGTCTCCATTGAATACCCACTGACTCAAGGTATCCTTGCCAATATGTCGTTCCATGTCGCATCTTCGTTTACTCTCTACATCCTGACTCTAGCAGGACTAGCTACACTCATATCTGTGCTCAAAAAGCACTTACTATCATCTCGTTCGCAAAATGTGACTGGGTCCAAGTTTGTTCAAGACCTCAAGTCTACAGCCAGAGCGTTACCGTCCTCGTGGTACAGATCTAAGGAAATTTACGAACTAGAGCGCCGAGCCATCTTCTCCAAGAAATGGATTCTCGTTAGCCACAAGCTCAGATTCTCTGAGCCTGGGTCTCATGTGGAATTTCAAGAGGGGGGCTTCCGTTTCGTTCTTGTTAAGACCAAGAAGGGGAGCATTGATGGCTTCCACATTACGAGTGAAGATGAACGCCCTGCAAAGGTTAATGCAGAGGAATTTGATGAATCCACTAAAGAGTTGTCTCCTATCCATGTACGCGTCGACGCCAAGGGGTTTCTCTGGGTTAATCTTGATACCTCAAAGGTACCCGAAGACTGGTCAACCGAGTTCAGAAACATCGACCAAATGGCAAGACATGAATCCTTCAATTTTGAAGACTATCATTTTGACCACACCTGGGGGATGAGCGGCGATTACAACTGGAAGACACTAGCAGACAACTACAACGAATGCTATCATTGCAAAACCGCTCATCCTGATGCCGCGGCTGTAGCGGACCTCTCAGCCTATCGAGTCGATACCAAGGGTGGTAACATCGAGCACTTCGCCAACACGACCGCAGAGGCAGAGAAGTCTGGCTTAAAGATAGTGAGCAACTATTACTTTCCCAATGCTTGCATGACCGTCTCGTAAGTAGAACCTCTGACACACATGATTCAAGATCTGACATAATAGTCCCAACTTCTTTTACTTGATGCGTTGCGTCCCTACTTCAGCCAGTCACTGCTCCATGGAATATGAGGTTTATCGACACAAGGATGCTAGCGATGAAGATTTCAAGACGATTGATGAAATGTTTAAGAGGATTCTCGCTGAGGATAAATGGCTTTGCAACAACGCTCAAAAGAACCTCAATGCAGGAGTTTTCGTCAATGGGGAGATGCATCCTAAACTGGAGCAGGGGCCATTGTATTTTCAACATCGGATTCGGGGTATTTTATTTGATCAACACATGCAGGAGAAGAAGGCTGGGAATGGGTTTCATATGGCTTAGGAGGATTGGAAAGATTAGTCGAAAGGATTGGAAAGATCAGTCGAAGACTGATTCTAGTCTAAGCTTCGCCGACTTAGGCACAATCTGAATACGACATTCCAATACTTGCCATGACATTCGCAGAGCAAAATTGGTATCAACAAGATGTGAGAAGAAACAGTGAAAACTTCATTCGCTAGTCAATCATTACGCTTTTAGAAACAGCTACTTAAGCTCGAATCGCATTTTACCCTCATCATTAACTCCCAGAGACTTAACATCCTTTCCATCCTCGCTAACAACCTTCCTCAAATCGCCAGACGGCAGAATAACAACAAGTGTCTTCCAAGGCGCCTCGAAGCCAGAGCTCTCATCCCGAGAGAACTTGACCTTGACTTCAGACTCCGTAGCAGTGTAAGAAAGAGCATAAGATGAGATCTTGTTCTTGGTAACCACTGATGTACCGTCGTCTTCATACCACGTAGTCTCGTGCCACTTGCCACCCTTGGACGCCTTCTGAGGGGGGAAGATCTCAACAGCTCGGTAGTCGTCGAGGGGAAGGTCAGCGACGTTCTCCTTCTCACCGGGAGAGAGAACTTGGACGTCTCGACCGACGGGGATAGCGCGACCGACCTTGCCAATGACAGCAATACCGGCGCCGTGCCATTCAGCATCGATGTCGACCCACTGACCAGCCTCGAGGTATTGGTATGGTGCGTTAAGGTTCAAGTAACCCTCGTCATCCTCAGATGCCTTGGGGAGGTAGATTCTGGCCTTGCTGGCTCCAGGCTGGGACACACATCCGATAAGCATGGAATCACCGAACCAGTACTGACCCTCTCCATCGAGAAGACTCCATACTTCGGGGTCAGATTCGTAGCCCCAACCGACCCAGCGCTGAGGAGGTGCAGCGGTCTTGTGGCTTTCGAGAGCGAGAGAGTAAATGTACGGAATCATAGCATAACGACGCTTGATAGTCTTGCGCACAAGGTGTGTGATGGAAGGATGCATCCAGGGCTCAATAACATCGCCGACAGAGTTATCCTTGCCAGTCTTGAAACAATTGATAGCGAAGCGAGGAGAGTAAATACCCAGTTGAATCCATCGAAGTAACAGCTCCGGATCAGGCTGGGGACCTTCGAAACCGCCAATGTCGTGTCCGTAGCATTGCATCAGAGACAGACCGGCATTAAGGCCCAGTGCGGTAGATCCTCGCATGCTATCCCAGCTAGTGGTGTTATCACCACTCCACGAACTGCATGCGTAGCGGAGAGTACCAGCTGTGGCACTGCGTGTAAGAACGAAAGGACGAGAGTCGGGGTGAACGGCTAAGAGAGCATCGTGTGAGGCCTTGCCGTTGAGTTCAGTGTGCAAGCTACGACCCCAAAGACCGACCTGGGGACGCTTCTCGAGACCTTCAGGAACATTGAGCTTGTCCTTGCCGACATTGAGAGCACACTCCCACTCATCATCGGGAATGGTGTATTCGTTGTTGTCGTTCCACATACAATCGATACCCTCCTCCGCAAGCTTCTTGATACCGTTGTACCACCAGTTGTAACCCGCCTCAGAAGTGAAATCGATATGTCCACCATCATCTCGCTCACCACCACCAGCGCTCCAGAGTTTCGTGACAGCGGACTTCTTGGTATGCGAGTCAACGAACAGACCGCCAGCTTCCTTGAGCTTCTCGTACTCGGGGTGGGATGATGTAAGGTAAGGCTTCACGTTGGCGATGAGACGCATACCCATCTTGTGGTACTGCTTGATCCAGTCTTCGGGGTCAGGGAATCGGTGGTTGTTCCAGGTGAAGACGTGTCTGTTCTTGGGAGGCTTCTCAGCCACGGTGTAGCCGGAGGACATTTGGTATGCTGAGCAAGGGATATCGTGATCCTTCATCTTCTGTGCGAGCTCGATGAGAGCTTCGCCTGCAGGTGGGCTGTCGAGCATAGAATACTTCATGCCACCAGACAGATATCCAAAGGCCCAACGAGGCACGAGAAGAGGATAACCAGCTAGCTCAGCGTAGGTTTGAACGATATCCTTCAGAGTCTTGCCGGTGATGATGTACTCCTCAAGACCACCAAAGTCCTGACGGTAGACCTTGTAGAAACCCCACATACCATCCATCTCAGAACCGATAGAGTACTCGCCTCGGGTATGGCTGGTAGAGAACATAGCGACACAGCCTTGAGGGGTAGCGTTGATCAGAAGTGGGATGTTCTTGTAGAGAGGATCTGTTCGGTGGACATCATATCCGAAACTATCCGTCGCAGAAAGCTGGAATCGACGACCAGAGAGATCCATTGGCGCAGCCTTCTCTCCAAGACCAGCATGGAAAGTCTTGCGGTTATACATGGTATAATGAGCAACACCATCGCCGTTCATGGTATAAGACCTGTTGGGGAGATCCTGAAGAATAGGATCTTTTCCTTCAAAGCCAACTGAAAGAAGAGGCGTCTCCCCAGAGTAATCGACGTTGGCAATGACATCGCCGATCTGGATCTTGGTGCCTTTCTCAGAAGAGGTCACATTGGGCTGAGCGCCATCCAATTTTGTCTCAGCGCGGGGAACACTGGGATGAGGAGGGGTAGGGTGAGTCGCGGATGTGAAAGTTGTGCGGAAGACATTAGGACGGACAGCTTCGAAGGAGAATTCAAAGGGAAGACTTGAGTCGTTGCATTTGAGATGGACTGAAGGAGCGGAAGAGTCCTTGGTGGAGGGGTCCTTGCCCCAGTATGTAGGGATACGCTCGCGTTGAGGCATGATGAAGATATGTCAATGAGATTAGAGACTGAAAATATAGAATGATGATGAATGCGGGGAGAGCTTCTATTTAAATCTATTTGATGTTGAGGTCTAGCGGGGAATTGTTCTCGAAGATGGCCTCATTGACAAGTGTTGGGCGGGCTTGGTGTGCATTGTCCGACGTTGGCATCGGAAAATCGTGGTCAAGTCCGTAGCTCGTGATGGTTTCTTGCCGGGTTGTTAGCCGAGTTCGGACAAAATTGACCAAGTCCGAACGCTAGCCGACAGTCCCCATGGGGTAGTGACAATGCATGTTCACGCTATCAAGGACCTGTTTCTTTTACAAGACTGTCGATCCCTTGCTCCAAACGCAGTTTACTGAATACTAAATGCCACGACTCATATAATGTCACAGAATCACTGCATACAACCAATTGTAGGAAGAAAAACGCACCAAGATGAAATTGGGCCTAGCCATGGCTAGAGCAATGAGACTCCACAATATGTTCGCGTGACCCTATCAAGTCTGTTCCCAATAGCCGCACTCACAGCCGTTGTCTCATCCCCCGCATTATCAACATCGGACATTCTTTGTTATCACCGTCAACATGGTAACTAATGAGACGGATTCCCCGACTATCGGGCAACCAACTGCCGAACCTGCACAAGGGTCTTCGTCTCGTGCTCGTAAGAAGCGAATTCCGGTATTGGCACCGCTTCATCTTTGTTGCATAGAGACTAACCCAGGGTAGACATCATGCGGTTCATGTCGGCAGAGTAAGGTACGTAACAAGACGCATGCGTTCTCTGAGAACGTATTGACGGCGATTTCAGGTGAAATGTGATGGCTCACGGCCTTGCTCGCGGTATGTGTGTCAATACTTTTGGGCTGGATGGTGTACTAACAGCCTTTAGATGCCAGCAGCTTCAGAAACCGTGTAACTTTGTCGAACGGCCCAAAGAACCTCACGAATTGTTCGTTACCATTTAGATGTAAACGAAGTATATGACTTACTAATTGGGAGAGCAGGAAGATAGAGGAACTCGAGAAAGAAATCCAGTTGCTCAGGGCACGACTCCCACCAGAGCCATCTCATACAGCCCGGCCATTCCCCAACGACTATGCGCCCGACAACCAGAGATCACTTCCATTCCCTTCCTTAGAAGCCTTCGATACTCCAGCAAACATCAGCTACGCCAATATTCCATCTCAACTAGCAGTTTCAACAAGTACAAGCTCTCCGGAGACAGCATCGCACTTCCCAAGACCACAAAAACGGCCCAGATCATCTTTCGAAACCGAGACTCCTGCTGCTGCAAATATCTTCAACGACGACGACCTCAGCACTGAAGAAGCAGAGTTATACTTCAACGCTTTCTTTTCAGGCTGCGATCGGTATGTTCCTGTCTTCGATCCGCGATATGACTCTCTTCCCGCGATTCGGAGTAGGAGTGACTTGTTGTTCACTACCATCTGTTCAGTAGGATGTCGTGTTCTCAACGGAACAAATTCTAGATGGCGTACACTTGCATTGAGGACCCAGCGTATGCTTAACGCTGCTATTGCAAATCCATCGACGGGCAATCTCGAGACTGTACAAGCTTTACTCGTTCAGGCGTGCTATGCTGGTGAAAGAGCAATTTTGATAGCGATCGCGACACGCATGGCGATGGATCTTGAGTTCACTGAAGCATATGATACACTCGTTGCCGAATCGGTCTTGGGCGATACATTATCCAATGGGGAGCCCGCTACACTTGAGAACAACTATACACGTATGAGAAAAGCGCGAGTATGGCTTCATCTTCTGGTCCTGAGTTACATCCTCCACGTCGATGCCGGGGGTGTACCCACGTTCAAATTCCGAGGCGCTTCACGAAGATGTAGGATTCTTCTACAAAGTCCATTCTCTACTGGCATGGATCACTATCTCTTCGCTCAGGTCGAACTAAATGTTCTTCGCGCCAAGATATACGCGTCCTTGCCTCAACGGGCAAACCTTAACGATAGTGAGATCATGGATTTGGTTAGAGATGCCAAGCTTGATATCGATGTCTGGTTCCATGATTGGATACGTATTTCTCAACCACATCACCAAACTATGCCATGGTTCGTGCCAAATCTATCCGTTCAACGATGTTGGGCTGATAACATGGCTCTTTGTCGCGCCGTACGAGCTGCAGGCGTGGAGAACGTGAATGTCATGTCGCCAACGCAGAAAAACATCCTTGACATGACAAAGGCGTCACTAAAACAGCATCTCGACATTATCATCCAAGAACCTCGACTTTACCTCAAAAGTATTCGGTATGCCATGGACTTTGTCTGGGCGAAGAATACGTTCTGCTGTTTACTTCTACTCAAGCTATCAGCTCTTCTTCCAGACGGCGAAGATCAGCGATCGCAGCACGACCTAGTTGCTAAAGCAAGTATTCTACTCAATGAACTAGAAACTGCTGTTGCTGGTGGACTCAAAGGCGACAGTCGATCTAATACGAGTGTCTTGTATCTCCAGCTTTTGAAGAAGAGCATTCAGAAATACAAGAGAGGGCTTAACTTGGACACTAATGACCCTACAGAAACCGATGCCACGGAAGAGCGACGAGATGGGTACACCGACCTCGAATCGTTTGTGCCTGATCAATTCGTGTTTGAGTGGGACTTTCCTGGATTGACATTATTTTCTTCGCCGATCAATGAGACAGCCTGGTTAAATGAATTATTGACAGGCGCGCAAGACTTTGGGGAGAGTGGAGGCAGTATAAATTGGGCGCTTATAGACTTCTCGATGTAAAACAAAGCATAACATTCAGGATAGTAGAGTGTTTACGATGTAATATTGACACTAATAATTATGCTCATCTACGTTTCTGCATTCATGTCATGAAAGAGCCATCAATCTAACTAAAAGCTTAGAAACCTTCCTTGAGGTAACCGAAAGAGAGCTTAGGGTCTTGGTATCCCTTGTCACCGGGGAAAATGCTGTAGTCCCAAACGGTGTAGAAGTTTCGGATGAATCGGGTACCAATAAGAGCATAACCCTCAGGACCGTCATCAAAAGGAGGCCAGCAAGCGTCGTCACGGTTGGCAAAACCAGGAAGCTTGAGCTGATCTCCTCGGACAGTAATGTTGACGTTGTCATCGTAAAATCCGACATTAAAGGTGACGGACCAATCCTTGGTAAACTCGCTGCAGAGGGGGACGTATTCGTGGGCGAGAATAGCACTGTAGTTCATACCAATAGACTCGTAGAGCTCGTCGATGTAGGACTTGGGGATTGTGATGCCAGAAGCGCCAGTGTCGAAAATGGTGGTCATGCCGTATGTCTCGATCTTGTGGCTCTGGTTCTTGCCTTGGTGGCCTGTGAGGCTGTACAAACCGGATCTCCAGACGTCGAAGTCGCCATTGTTGGTGCCGATCTGGAAAGTCATCAGGTCACCCTCGACGTACTTGTCCTCACGAGATCCTCCGAGAGTGAGAAGGCCGTTGCCAGGCTTTCCGTCGGTGTCATCGCCGTCGGCAACAGAGTAGTAGATACCGAACTTGGGCTCATCGACGAGCTTCTGTCGCATCATGGAAGAGAAAATGGGGGTGGAGTTTCCATCGGTGATGCTGTCGAATCCAAGACCCATGAAACCAGCGGCAGGGAGAGAGGACCAGTTGCTCGTGTTGGCAGCAATGAACTTGGAGTCCCAGGTCAGGCCGCCAGCTGAGAACTTATCCTGGACGGTAGGGCCCGCGACCACACCTCCGAGGTAATCGATAGTGGCGTCATCTCCAGTCAATTTTCCGGTGGAAGACTCCGAGATGTTGTATCCGGTTCGCTTGCCCTTCAAGGCGTGTACGCAATTCTCGGCGCAATCGGCATCGACCATCCAAGCGGAGGAGCTTCCAGTGTCGAAGAGGAGCTGGAACTTTTCGGCAGGTGTTCCAACGTCAAACTCGACCATTTTCTAGTCCAGTTAGTCGATACTCCAGAGCATAGTAGTTTGCTTAGTATACGTACATAACCCCATTTGATGAAGACGGGCAGGTCAAGGACAGCAGCCGAAGCAGCGCCCACGAGAGAAGAAGCCAAGACGGCCTTGGTGAAACGAGTGGCAACCATCTTGATGTCTTTACTTTGATATCTTGAAGGATGAGTAAAGATGATCAACTACGAAAAGAGAGATGGTGTATTCCTTATAACCAGCTGCACGCTCTGACCGTCGAGACGTGATGTGCGCCGAGTAAAATTAAGTGGGCTTGGTACTCCATTAACACGAGCCAATCTCGGTAGATCCGGTCTATCTTTAGACTGCGTCGACTCTTGGACAGTCCTTTCTCAGCAGTTCATGCGCTTCATGACGATTTTTGTCATGAATTCGCGCCTGAGCTTTTAAATAAGGCTAGACAGCTTCTCATCGACATGACTAGTTTTGCTAGAAGGTGGCGGCATTGAGGGAATGACATCACGCCTCCTTTGACACCAGTCGGCAGATGTGGGCGCGCCCAGCCACTAACTAAACTTGCCGCCGGCGATTATAATCAACGGATGAGGGTGACTAAGGAATAAGGCGAGCTGGCGAGAATCTGAAGATGGACTCAGGCCTCGATGGTCACAAGGCTCGAATTGAAGGGTATTTTACCATGGCATTGCAAGGGATCACCCCTTATGCCATGGTGACCCTCTGCCCGAACCGTTCATCCACGATTTCTTTACCTTGATGAGGTTAGCGTCACCAGGTACGATGAAACCTCTTGGCAGGTGGGATCTTCAGAGTGGGATACGAAGGTGCATGACTCGCTGGCAGGCACAAAATGTCAAAGGAACGAGGTAGTGCAGCATGGGAAAAAGATAAGATGGGCGGACAGTAACAATTTTTGTAGCTGACGGCATGACGGCATGTTCTTGCTTTCTTCTGGAAAAGTTCGATTTTTCCGGCACTTCGGATCAAGGCTTTTGCATGACAGCGCTAGTGTTTGACTAACCCTGAGTAATCATGGCTATGCAAGGATGTAAACCTGGTTTTATCCGGCTATCCGGAACTGGCTTGGACTCAGGCACTCACTGCCGACATGCTCAGAGATAATTCTTTTTCCTTTAGGTTAGGCTGGAGAAGAACTGTCAAGTTGAGGTGGGAACAACATGTTTTATAATAAGGGTCCTTTCCTGACTAAGTATTTGTGTTCCGACGCCTTGGTTCTTAGTTCTCGATTTTTCCCACGATGAAACCTCAAAGCAGGGTTCCGGGAAGATGATGGAAAGGAGCAAGTAAATGAGATCTAGAAGAGTTTGTTAAGTATATTAGAAGTAGAAGGGTGCCAATCTAGATCTTAAACATTTCCATACCAACTACCAACTACCCACGTTCTTTATACTATACCAAAATGCGCTTCTTTGCTCTCTCCCTCGTCGCGCTGTCGACTTCGGTACTGGCCGCCGACTGCGACACTGGCTACGACTACATCGTCGTTGGTGGTGGCCCCTCCGGTATCATCACCGCTGAGCGACTTTCCGAAGCGAACAAGAAGGTCCTCCTCCTCGAGCGCGGCCAGAAGGGTCCTACTATCGAAACCGGATCGAACCATACTCTTCCTTGGGACAACTCTCTTACACCCATCGACGTCCCCGGTCTTTCCGCTGCTGTCGGCGGTCTCGATATCTGGAATGAGTACATGTGCGATGACACTGCTGGTCTTGCCGCTTGTGTTCTCGGTGGTGGTGTCACGGTGAACTACATGGTCTTCGTCCACCCTCCAGAGCGCGACTTCAACGACAAGTGGCCCAAGGGTTGGAAGTGGGATGATATCAAGCCTGCTGCTGAGAAGCTGTATGCTCGCAACCCTGGTACCCTTGTGCCTTCCAAGGACAACAAGAAGTACGACACTGGTCTTTACAAGACTCTGTCCAAGTTCCTTAACAAGGCTGGATGGAAGTCTGTTGATATGATCAAGCAGCCCAACGAGAAGCACCAGGTCTACAGCTGGCCTTCTTGGAACGTCCAGGACTCTCTTCGTGCTGGACCTGTCAAGACCTACCTCCCTCTCGCTGAGAAGCGTGACAACTTCATGCTCCAGATGGGTACCAAGGTCATTCGCGTTGTCCGATCTGGCTCAGTTGCCAAGGGTGTTGAGGTTGAGACCGCCGATGGTAAGAAGGAAATTATCCGTCTTTCCAAGGGTGGTCGTGTCGTCCTCTCCGCCGGTGCTCTCTCTACCCCCCGTCTTCTGATCAACTCTGGTATTGGACCCAAGAAGCAGATCCTCAACGCCAAGAAGTCTGGTGTTACTCTTCCTTCTCAGCGCAACTGGATTGATCTCCCTGTCGGCCAGGAGCTTATGGACCACCCTATCTTCTCCTTCAACGTCAAGACTGATGGCAAGTGGGGCATGCTCGACACTGATAGCGTTCTCAACGGTACCGACACCAAGAACATCAAGCTCTTTGAGGACAAGTCCTCTGGTGTTCTCACCCAGGGCCGTCACCGTCTCATCTTCTTCACTTCTCGCAAGGGATCTGATGGTAAGACCCGCTACTTCCAGGGTTCTACCTCCGCTGCTGGTGAGGGTGTTATCTCTATCAAGGTCTACATGACCCACGGTCTCACTTCCTCCGGTGTTCTGGGTCTCGGTGAGGATGGCAAGACTGTTTTCGAGAAGAAGCCTTACCTTACTACCGAAGCTGACACCAAGGCCGCCAAGGCTTTCGTTGAGGAGTTCATCGCTTCCATCACTGATGCTTCTACTGGATACACCCTTCAGGGTAAGACCAACGCTACCGCCATTCTTGCTGCTCCTGAGAACGGAAACCACTACGTTGGTACTGCCAGGATTGGCTCAGTTGTTGATACCAATGCCAAGGTCTACGGAATGGACAACCTTGTAAGTGAATCTCTATATCCGTCGCTATTCAGAAATTAACAGAAAACAGTTCATTACTGATGCCAGTATTCACCCCGACCTTGCCACTGGCAACATCCAGACTATTGTCATGGTTGCTGCTGAGGCTGCTGTTGCCAAGATCCTGGCCAACTAAGATTTGTCGACAGTGGACTATAAAGTCTATTTAATTTCATAGTTAATAAATGTGATAACTCACTGTTTCATCATGTTCAAGTGACCTGCTTTGTGATTTGGTGCTCTTGTACCAAGACGCAGGCCATGAATAACAGGTACATACCCACATCTACGTCCTTTTTGTACCTTTTTGTGATTGATAACCGAGGAGCCTTTCCGCCGAAGACTCCTATGTCCACATTAATCTCCGTAGTGCAGTGCATGTCCCGTGTCTTGGCTCTCCAGTTCTCCAGTTTATCCCCAGTATTATCACGAATTTCCTTTTTTGCAATAGTTCAGATGATAAGAACCTTACCCTGTATTACTTGAATGTTAGAGCACGATTGAACATGTGCGGTATGATCGAGCATTACAACTGAGATGGTGATAATCTCAACGAATTTTGAGACATTATTTGTTTTATTTCACACGAGAAATATCAACTCAGGCCTTTAAAGCGTCCAGATAGCCTGGACATGAAATTTTGAAAAACTCATCAAGATAATGTGGTATTCGTTGCGTACATAGCCTAAAATGAAAATAACATGACCGCTTCCACTTACTCGCAAGTGTAAGAAGCGTAGTAAGGTCCAGGCTCACCACCCAAGTCAACAAGACACATGTATGTTCCATCGTCAGACAGCTTCGCATCCTCCTCTGCCTTCTCCTTGGTGTATTCAAGAATAACATCTCCATGGCAGCTAAGACCCACTCCGTTGTAAAGCTTCACGGTGCATCCGTCGTCCCAGTCCTTGACGAGCATGGCATTGAGGTCGTAGTAAGCCATCATGCAGTCGTTGCCCTGGCCGGGCTCACCGCCGGCTGAGTTGTCTGCGGCGCTACCCTCGGGCTTAGAGCAGACGTTTTGGGTGCCCCAGAACTCGAGGAGCCAGGCGTTGGTGGTTTGGGCAGTGAAGAGGGTCATAGCCAGGGTAGTGAGTGTGCTGAAGGCGTGCATTTTGGTGGTTGCTTGTGGTTGAGATTGGGAAAGCTTTTAAGAGAGGAGATTGAGTAGTGGTTTGATGGATTGTGCTTGAAGGTTTGAGTGTAGATGAGATTGAGAGAAGGGCGGTTGATGGAACAACTTTATACACGTCCTGAGGACAGTCTTGTCACGGAATCATTTCTAACAGGACCGAATCGAAACTTGCTTCATGCATCAATCGCGATCAGCGTTGAAGGATTCAATCCTCTTGATTGAATGACGCCGATATCGTCGGCTCAACGTCGTCAAAACTTGGTGAATTGGTCCAAGTTCCTTAGGTTCCATGTTCCTGAGTGATCTGCAAACGGGCTTCAAAGAATTCACCGATCTTCCCACAATAATCTCTCCACGACCTTATCGGCTGTCTCTATAGTGAACTCGGCCGGTCGGGTATAATAGCCCAGTAAAAGACCGAGAGAGTCTCCTGATTCGACGTCAAAGGAACATGCCGTGCCAATGCGGGCAGTGACAGGCGGTTGCATTGAAGGATCGAGCTTTAATGAGGTTGATGTCTTGGATAGTAGCCGCTGATTGGTCGCCCAGTGCCGATCATGCCCTGCGCTCGGAGGTTAAACTTGTTTACACCTCCTCAAGAAGAAAGGTTAGATCCTTCAGCGGAGAATTACAAGGGACAATCCGCGCGCCATGACGACATTACCAGTTGTCTGTTACAAAATATTCATGGGGCCGTACCTATTCTCCTTTGCTGCGCCCAGTCTTGGCGAATCCTTCAGGGGAGATAATCGGCAGTTGACCAGGGGGATTAAGCGGGTCACGGTCGATAAATCTCGCGGGAATCTTTTTCCTGCTATAGAAGGATTAGTGGATAAGATACCACATGGATTAGGACCATAGCTTTTGCTGATCTTGAAACTATCTCCACGAAAGTCAGACACGAGGCTGATTCCACCTCGATAAGTGGGAGGCGGAGAGGATCATCGTGATCCGGGGCTTTATTCGGGACAGGACAACATCCTTCGAATCCTACGAGTGGAACTTGTTGAGACTTTGACAAAAACGTTAATTCGTATCACGAACAAGACGTCATTGACTTCAAGTCTCATCT
This sequence comes from Fusarium scirpi, assembly GCA_004367495.1. Classification (NCBI taxonomy): domain Eukaryota; kingdom Fungi; phylum Ascomycota; class Sordariomycetes; order Hypocreales; family Nectriaceae; genus Fusarium; species Fusarium scirpi. The sequence continues at coordinate 34,151 of QHHJ01000184.1, read as the reverse complement.
CGATGCGTGTTGAGAGATGCCATGAGGGTATTCCGATCATCTATAAGAACCAGCCTCTGAGACTTGAAATTAACTTTATCCTCATCACCAAGTCCAGCAATCACACAGCCTATCCATCCAACCTCAGCAGTTTCAAGCTTTCTACCTGTATCCTTCACCAGTCTTCAAAATGATGACCAAGGCCTCCCTTTTCTCTATGGCCCTCGCTGCCATCCGGGTTCAAGCCCAGGTGCCTACAGACATCAACCTCTACAGCACCGAGTCTTGTGACCCTGACCCCAACGACCTCTCCGTCCAGTCCTTCCAGCTCGGTATCAACACCCAGGAGGACGATAATGGCGATGAGTACACTGGCTGTAACTCTGCCACCATCGTTCCCACTGGCTGGCCCACTACTGCCAACGGTAAATACCCTGTCTGGGTTGACACCTCCGCGTTCGGCGAGGGCTGCAGCATGCTCTTCTACCAGCTCGCTGGTTCCCAGGAAGAGGGAGAGACCTACGCTTGCCGCAATGGACTTTACCGCAAGGTTCAGAAGGACAAGTCTTTCTGTGCTGACTTGGAACTGACTCAGAAGTTCGGATACGCGTAAGTTCATACCTCCTTTCCATTTCATTCTCAGTGCATCTCTAACGCAACGATTATAGCTACTGCTGTGGCTCTATCTGCAACGACGACATCAGCAACTGGCCCTCCAAGCGCAGCGTCCCTGCCCCCAAGGCCAAGGATGTAACCAAGATCAAGCGCTCCCCCATCCTCAAGAAGCGCCAGGACGATAAGTGCATCATCAACCTCAAGAGCGAGCCCTACACCACCTTCGGTCAACAGATCCAGATGGGTCCCGAGGAGACCTGCGAGAAGGACCAGACCACCTGCGGACAGACCTGGACCTACACTGCTGGCACTGAGATCGTCAACACTCGATCCCACGAGGACAGCACTGAGATTGGATTCTCCGAGTACATCGTCTTTGTCAACACTATTTCCGACGGCTACGAGATCAGCAAGGGCGAGTCTGAGGAGCGATCTGTTTCTAAGCAGATGGCCCCTGAGCCTGGACACTCTGGATACCCTACCTTCACTCCTCTCCTCTTCTGCGCCGAGGCTGACCTTAGCGGCGACTGCTCTCGCGAGAACATCGGTATTGGTGACGGAGAGATCTGCATTCAGAAGTACCTCCCTGGTGACGTTCCTGACGGTGAGTGGCTCATGGTCACCACCGACTAAGTTCAGACACTGGTATTCTTAAATTGGGGACTAGCAATGAGCTATGACTTTGGGTTCTAGGCGTGATGGAAGTAGATTTGTAGTAGGACATATATGTAAAGCAAGAAACTACAATGTTGTATAGCTTCAACGGTATATATGTGGATCGATATAATGAAAATCTTCATGAGAATACTGCCAATCGTGCAACTTTTTTTTAAAAAAAAAAAAAAAACACACAGTGATGATGCATAAAGAGGTCTGAGTATTCGATGATAGTAATTGGTTAACTATTTAACAAGTACAGCACATAATAAGGAGTGGCAACCTAGTCTTCCAGTATCTCCTTCACTTCGTAATTCCTCTTTGCGTAGAAGAACCATAAACATACGGTGAGGACACCAATGCCACCAAGTACAGCCGATGCGTAATTCATCTGATCCGCTACGACAGACTTGTAGTAGGGAAAACAGTAGAATATAATAGCAACCGCAGTCCAAGCTAACATTGTGAGATTGGCCAGAAGTCCAAGTCTCGGATGCCAAAACGGACCGTGTTGGAAGTTGGATCGACCTTGACAGAGCATAAGAATAGCGGGAATGCTGTAGCTGATATACTGCAGCAGGATACCTGTCGAGATGAGAGAGTTGAAGGCCAGTTCTGAGCCAAGGTACAGGCAGCCAAAGATGGCAGTGCCCGAAGCAGACCAGATCAGTGACCAGATGGGAGTGTGTAGTGGCGATGGTGCAAGTTTGCTGAGATGGCGATGGAGAGGGAATCCAGCTTCACGGCTAATGGTCCAAGCAAGACGAGACTGCCAAGTCTGGATAGACCAAACTGCACCAGCCGTGGTGATCAAGACTGGAACCCAGAGTCCTACAGCTGCCGCCTTACTTTCCGTGATACGATAAAACAGTGCCACAGCGGAGTTATCGTCGGCGCCATCAATGCCGCTAACATTGGTCAAGACTGAAATAACCACCAGAAGACCAGAGACGAAACCAACAACAATGGTCCACATCAAGGCCTTAGGGATATCAGTTTTTGGTGAAGGCATCTCTTCAGCGAGATGTGTGGCGACGTCCAAGCATGAGAAACTCCAGTTGGCTCCGTTCATACCGATGATGAATGCAATACCCTTCGGCCATCCAGATATGTTGACGGACTTGGTGAAGAAGTCTTTGGCCGGTATATGTGTATCAGACATAGCGAAGAGGGTGATGAAAATGGTGACAATGGTCAAACAACTAAAGAGCAGCATGACTTTCGATATCTTGGGGAGAGCGTGCTCAAAGCTGGCGCAAATGACGGTGATGATGTTGAGAAGCTGAAATCCAACAAATCCCATCCACCGCTTATACACAAATGTAGGGTCCAGCAACGAGATAATAGCACAAGCACCCACAGGAACCGATAAACAGGCAGAGGCACCGGTAGCAACGGCAGCAATCCAGCTTATAACAGCCGTGAAGTAGGATAGAACGCGGCGGTATTTAACCGGCGCGAGTCGGTTTACCCATACGTACTGGCCGCCAGGATGTGGCATGGCCGAGACCAGTTCTGCAAGGGTTGTTGCGGTGGCGAGACCGACGAGAGCTTGGATCAGGAAACCCCAGAAGAAGAGAGGTGTTCCGCCCATGGGAAGAGTGCTACCGAGGACGAGAAGGAGACCGACTGCGGTGTTGGTAGTTCCATAGCCGATGCCAAGAGCGGAGAGGGTTGTGAATGGCTTCACGGACTGGACCGTGACATCTCCATGTCTAAGTGAGCCACTATGGCCAGGTTCGCTATCACGATACTTTTCGTCGGACTTGTCGGGCATTATAGAGACTCGATTGGGAGATGTATGTGACTCCATGTTGTTGGTCGCATTCACGGGGCAATGCATCTAGGTCTTGAAGACTGGAGAACTCATGGCAATTAATAACCCCAGCCGTCATGTCTTATCTCAAAGGGTAAGACCCCACGAGTTGAAGCCATGGCGAATGGGGAAGTGCGCTGCGGTAGTGGTAATAATCTGAGACTAGGATGAATCCGGAAAGTCTATGCGAGACTCAGCTTCGGCCAAATCGCTAACTGGAGCCTATCACGCGGGGGCTTATCAGCTCGCGATTGACAGTCCGGGGAGAGAAGCGGGGAAGCAACAGGAGGAAGACAGAGGCAGCAGAGAGCGACAGTCACTCAGATGCCATTCAGAACATTCATTGATGTTCAACGGGTGCCGAAATGAGCTTCTCACCGAAAGCATTCCATGCTAAAACCCGAGGCGGTTGTGTCCGATGTAAAGCAAGAAAGGTGAATAGAGGCAAAGCTCTGGTAGTGCTTAGTCTAATTGAATGCTGCAGATAAAATGCGATGAAAGGAAACCAGCCTGTAGCCGTTGCGAGACCCGCGGTGTTCAATGCCCTGGATACGCGCTGAACGTACGGTGGTCTAAGAAGCACGAGATGCGTGCCAACAGATCAATGGCTGGATCAATGCAAGACGCGTCGCAACAGCAACCTTGTGTTGAGCCGACGGCATACAGTCAGCTTGGTCAAACCTCACCTCAACAAGAACCAGCTTCGCCTTGGCTGGTCTCATCAGAACAATGGGGATCTGTCACATCCACAAATACCCTTCAAGCAAACGTTCATGATGCTGTCCTACTATTAGGCGATGAGTCGACAGCATCCCCAGTCCCTAGTTGGGATTGTCCCGACTTGAATGGCATGTCTTGGTCAGACGCTGGAGGGAATCTACCATCGCCATTCAGCGTTGTGGAACAACTGGGTGGTCCTCATAATTTACAGGCCGAAGTGGTCCTAGCCCAAGCGCAAGAGCATTCGGAAACCCCATGTCAGACGGTTGACGTACTCCAACCACGACAAGAGGCTGAAGTCGAAGAGATACCACGTCAGATACTTCATATCCCGACCGCCCTATCTGAGTACTTCTTTACAGAAGTCATTCCTCTCTATTGTGTCTGGGATAGCAAGTTGAACATCATGCGGAGCATAGTCGAAAACTCGTGGCAGTCATCCGGTGCCCTCCACCATACCATCCAAAGCATGGCAGCTGCATGCCTATCAGAGACCTTCCCCTACTTACAAACTGTAGCTCAGCAAGAGCATAGCCTGGCTTTGGAGTTTGTGAGGAATAAGGGAGTAACGCTTGGCCAAAAGCAAGCTATGACCTTGGCAATGACCTTCCTAGGACACACATCAAGCTGGATTAGTCCGAACAATCTTGCGCCGGATATGTACAAGTCAAGCTGCAATATGCTTGATGAGATGGCTGCAGATGGTGAGAACCCGGCGGCCTCTTTCTTCTCTGGAACTATGGACTATTGGGGTATGCTACTCGCATATCTGACAGATAGTGAGAGGCCGGACGTCTCCGACACAATTTTCGCGAGTCAAACGAACTTGATAGAACCGCATCCTTATTGTGGTATTTCACAACGAATCATCAAAGTACTCAGAAGTATTGGGACTGTCATATTCAGTTACAGGAAAAAGACGTCGAATATTGGCTTCATGACGGAACAGCATGTGGACGCCTTTAAAGACGCCTTACGTCAAGCGAGGCGTCTAGAGCGAATCCTTCTCGCGCACAAGCTCCCTGATCTATCTCATATCAAAGACCCCGGTGACCCGCAAACATCCTTAATTCACCTAAAGCTTATGGACGATGCCTATCGCTACACTGGACTATTGCAACTGTATCGTGTCTTTCCAGATTTGCTTATCGATCGTTATGCTCCCTGGGACAAAGCCAACATCCTTCAGCCTGTGCCAGGGACAAAGACCCCTACAACTGTGGAAAGGCAAATTTGGCTTACTGAACTGGCTTTGCATGTTATCAAGATACTAGAAGAGATCCCATTTGAATCTCGTACTCGCAGTGCGCAGCCATTTATTATGGTCGCTGTGTCTAGCGAATTGGCTATTAATTCCCAAGCATCTGCTGCCGCCGGTTTCGAAAGCCTTGATCAACTGCCATTCCGAGTCGGCAAGGCTCGCAAGTTCTTGGCGTCACGATTGGCAGCTTATACACATATACTACCACTACAAAAGACGCGGGCCATCTCTCAGTTGATCAACCACATTTGGTCGGCGCTTGATACTGGGGAACAGGACGTTTACTGGTTGGATGTGGCATATCAGAAGAAACTAGGCACCATGTTCGGTTAGATACTACGCAAAGAACACCTGAAATCGATTCAATATATCATGATACGTCCCATCATTAGCAACTGAATCCTACAGCTTTGCCTCCAATGGCTCTGATGCCAATCCAGCAAACTTAGTGACTGTAGCTTCAGCCGTCAACTGTTTCTGAAGACGGTCTTCAGTAACAAGATAGCACTGTGGAAACCAGCCGCTGACATCCTCTCCCAACATCATTTTCACTAGAGCTTCACCGGTCAACCAGCACTTGTCCATTCCGTACCCATTGAAGCCAGCGGCGATCCACTGCCCGTTATCCTGAGCACTCCCGGTAACACAAGTAGGAACCTGGCCGACAATAGGCAATCCATCGGCCGTATGACCCTGAATACCGGACCATATCGACTCTATCTCGGAAGTAGATTCAGTGCCCCAGCCCTTGAGGAAGAACTTTGGAAGGACAGTTGAAAGAGCTTGCACTGCTTTGTCAGGCACATATGTGTCATCCGAGGTCAAAATATCTTGCATGTAGGCTGTCTCGTTTCCAATCCAAATTCGTCCTGTCAGAGCATTCTGCTGGAGATAGTAAAGACCTGTGTCAAACAACCCTGTTCGGGCATCAAGTGTTGGCTTGTGCGATAGACTCCAGGACTTGGATGCTCCAACGTTCTCGAGTTGTGGTCCTGGCTTGTGGACTGACATCGTACCTCTGAAAGGATATATCCTGCCAGTAAGTTGAGGAAGTAGATGTGATGCGTGTCCGTTGGTGCAGTGGATTACCTTCTTGGCCTTGATAGCCCCGCGAGGTGTTGTGACAAGATACGGGTAATCTGAGTCGGTGTCGTGCAGGAATTTGACCTGAGTAACCGGTGTATGAGTTTCGATGGCTAGTCGATCTGGGTATTGAGCTAACAACCGCTCATAGATGTCAGTCAAGAGACGATACGGCCAGATGGCTCCGGCATCGTGTTCTACGGCGCCTGATGCTCCCTTGATATTCCACCTCTGCAAAAGGTCAGCTTCGTGGCAAGTATCCCCAGCAAATATTTTCATACCTCCGGTACATCCTCCGCGTCGACAATTCGATGATAAGTGCTACACTCCGGAACGTTCTTTTGGAAAGCCAATACTGAGTTTCGGGCAGCAGCCCATGTCTCATCATCCCCAACAGCCATTACCTTTCGCACATCACGGATCTGGCAATTTTCTTGGACCTCCTTGTCCATAGCCTTAACCATATCCATCACATGCTGGATGTTCAAAACACTAAATCGTGTGATTTGCTTGGCCGCTTCGAGTCCATGCTGTTGGGCTAGAGGACCAAATGTGTGACCAGCAGCAGTTACGAGATGTCCGCCGTTCCGCCCTGTTGCACCGCTTACAAGCGTACGCGCTTCCAGCACAGTGACATGAGAGCCTTTTGCAGCTCCGTGCTCGAGAAGCGTTTTAGTGACGCTACAACCTGTGATTCCAGAGCCAATAACGACAAAGTCCGTATGCTCTGGCAGTGCCGTTGACTGGATGGATGACACTGTGGGATGAACTGGGACCTGCCAGGCAGATATTGTAGGGTTTGGACGAGGCAAGCCGGGGTCTTTTAAAATAGCCGTAGATACATTGGCCATAAACTGAGACATGACTGAACCTACGAAAATGTCAAATTTTCTGTCTGTGTATTGGTTTGTAATATCAACATACTGTGAGTGGCCGCCGCATGTCCCGCGGATGCTTGAGCAGAGTGTTTCATATTTTCCGTCTCAATGTTAGACTCCATAGCGATGAGGATTCAGGTAGAAATCCTTCTAAAATGCAAATAAAAACGATAACGGCACTGAAGTGTGACCCGGAGTCTGTTCGAAAAGAATATGTCCGTCTACAGACCTGAAAATTACCTCTACGAGACGCCTCAAGCCGCTTGTAGACTTCACAAGATAACTAATTATCTGCTCGCTCCTACTTGCTCTTTCTGGGCGAAACATGCGGGCGCGTGCAATGTCTAGATGGCGGGGAGGTCTCAGCTATCATCTTGGCAATCTAGACTGATTAGGCAAGTATGTGCGAAGCAGATTAACCTGCATTCCACCCCGCACAATTACTCCCTTGGTATACCGAGGTTTAGCGCTTCTAAGCAGCTTATCATTGATAATTACTCCAGTCCATGTTGTTACGCATAGGACCTGACCCTTAATAAGTTTCGTCATTCGAAGTCATAGCTCTTGGGTACTATTCATTATGACGATATACGTAACAGATTTAAAGGAAGAGGATATTCCCGGCGCAGTAAAAGCTGTGCAGTAAGTACCCTAATACGGAATGAGGGAGCAAGATCTGACATGGCTAATACTTCCAAGGGAGGCATTCGCGGGAGATCCGTATAATGAATGGGTGTACGATCACAAGAATGTCAGTCATCTTCAATTCCTTCAGATGACTTGATTTATAGCTCGGAAATGTAGCTAATTACTTTGAGAATGTTAGTTCAACCCCCAAAGAAATTCGGTATCTCTCGGTATCAGGATGAGATGGGGGATGCGAAATGGAATCTTCCACGTTGCAAAGGAGGAGGGCAACGACAAGGTCCTCGGCGTCGCCATGTGGCTGCGTCCACAACCAGCGGATCAACCTCCGACTTGGAATGACTGGCTCGAAGGCTGGAGGCTGTACTTTGGACAAGTATGGATGAATCTGGTGTACGGACGTGGAGGACTCAACGTGACGGTAAATAGCAACTCCCTTTTCTTATTCTTCACACCTACTCATTTATCTCACAGAGATACTATATCTGGAAAGATGCGCAGGCCAAAGCCCAGTCAGATGTTTGGACTGATCCTCGAGGATATTACTTCCTCAATATCATGGTTGTTCTACCCGAGGCCCAAGGGAAAGGTGTTGGAGCAAAGATGATGAAGGTCGTTACCGAACAGGCTGATGCTGAGAACATGAAATGTTATCTCGAGTCAAGTCGGGACAAGCCAAATGTGGCTATTTATGGTCGTTTCGGATTCAAGTTGCAGAAAGAGATGGTTTGTGATGATAACGGGGACGCTATCACATTGTTTACGATGATTAGAGAGCCTCATGCAGAGCCAAGCGATGGTAGATAAGGGACATGTACTATACTTCTATGAGATTACCACGGCTAAATAACGACTCGAGTGATCGAATGACTGACTTTTCAAGAAGCTGATATACCCAATCTTTTGCAAACACAAAGATATTGGTCAACGCAATTTCTATTATCTATTACTGTATGTGCCAGAACGGGGGAAGTTTATTATTGTTGAAGTTAATATTGGTAGCACCTTGGTGTATTGGTAATCGAGAAAGTACAGCTTCTAACTCTGTAACCTTAATTAACATTCGGTGGGATATTAACGTAAGGTTTACTCAAAGTGCATGCACAACGTATTCACAAGTTTATAATTCGTGGTGCCAAGCATATAGCAAAACAAGTCAACTGAGAGGAACGAACTACTCTATCTAATAACCAGTAGTTCCAGCAATGTTGGCCAATTCTATAGTTTCATATTTTGACAACAAATTCCCACAGTCCGGTATTGCTTCTGCCATGATTGAGATCAGCAGACTGAACATCTTACTGGGAGGCAGTGATGCCACACTGCTCGTTCGTAGCAGGAGCAATGCAAACACCAACACGACTACAGCAAGTATTAGTGAAACACCTCTGTCCCGTCGGGCAGTTACTAGAGGATGAGCATTGCTGGAGACGCGTACAATTGGTCTCAAGCATACAGAGACTATCACCCTCCAAGGTGGCCCAACAAGAGCAGGGCGAGTCAGAAGGACCACAGGGGCTTGACGGAAGCCTGCAAGATCCTGGAGCATTGCATGTTGCGGGGTCACCCAAGATGAAAGGGAGGGTAGATGCTGTGCCTGTAGGAGTAGTGGTTGTTGTTGTAGTAACTGTGGTAGAGTTGGTTGTAGTGATTGTAGCAAAGGCAGTGGTTGTTGTTGTCTCCGTCTGCTGCTCGGTGACAGTCTGCGCGACCACTCGGAACTCTCCTGTTATGATTGTGGGTGTTGGAGTTGGAGTCTCTGCGGCGGCAACCTGGTCGAGTTCCTGGTTCTTGCGGCTATTGTCTTCCTCCGTTCCCTCTTTCTTGTCACTGGCACTTTCCTCTTTGTGACAATCTTTGTCACAATCACAGTCCTTGCCCTTGGGACATCCAGGCTTCTTCTTGTTGTGGTAGCGGGCCCTGTATTCCTCGTATTCATCGACCTTGTCTTCGGGGAAGACCTTCTTGGGCCTCCTGCCCTCCCAGTAGGCAGCCTTGCCCTGGTCATCGAACTTGGGCTTCTTCTCATTGGAATTTTCGGTCTTGTCCTCGTCATTAAACTTGGGTTTCTTCAACTTGAAGGCTTCGGCCCTGTCCTCATTGTTCAACTTCGGCTTCTTCTCCTTGTAATGTTCGGCCTTGTTCTTTTCGTCGTTCTTGGGCTTTTTGGACTTCTTGGGCTTCCACCAGCCATGCTTATCGTCCTCATCGGGGCGCTCCTTCTCCAGGGAAGGAAGGCAGTAGCACGCATTGGCAAAGTCAATCAAGTCCTCGCAAATATCCTTGTACTTCTCCGGGACCGATCCGTGGTACCGAGCAGCCCTGAACACGTGTTAGATATGATGATGCTTTCAAGGCAGCAGGGCACACTTGCGTATTTCCATGCATATGGGCAAAGTTTGCACAGTCTTTTTCGTAGCCATCAATTGAGGTGATCTTCATCGCACACTTGGTGAAGCAGTCAGGGTCTTCCTTGGTAACAGCCTGGACTGCACTGGTCGAGGTGACCATGAAGGCCACAAGCAGCTTGAGGAAGACCATCTTGTCAATTGGCAAATGCGATGTAAGAAGAAGATTATCGAAGGAGGAAGAGGAGGAGAGCACGGCATGGTTATTTATGAACTCAATTGCCCTCTCGGGGATTCCGTGCGTGGAAAAATAAGCCTTTGGCTCTCATCAATATCGTTGTCTGGATAGGAGGGAGCGAAGCAGGCTTGAAGCCTATCGCATATCAACCTCTTAACAGTGAGCTCTCCCCTCTTCATCAGACTTAATATCTCACGAGGCTTCAATAATGATTACTCGAGTATCCATACCCGTACGATACCCCTCATCTGTGTATCGCATCCTTCCAATGCCATGTCAGAAATTATGAGTCGTGATATCACCAGAATCTTAACCAGCAAAACCATTCATAGTTCACTCAGTGGTAACTCGGACATATGAAACTCCGCACTCAATACACCGAACTCCTCTCAGCATCATTGGAAATTGGACTTCCAACATTTTTTTTATCCACATCCTCCAGTTTTAGCTCATATTCCCCATCTGGAAGCCGTTGTACTAAGCCGCACGTCGGGTCCGAAGCCGTTTTCGACGTTGCTGGCCCACACATACAGCGACAAAGTCCGATCTAGTCTTGAATTATTCATTATGGTCCGGAGTCTCATGGACTTTCCGCTCTTGGTTCTACGGCATTAGATCTAGCCGAAACTTCGACAGGGGCATTTCAGGCACAGCGGCCTCTTCACTGGATGGTACCCCTGACACAAGATCCACTGCGACGACAAGGATCTTGTAAGTTCCGAATGCCCTCGGATATAAACAATGCCTTCTGTGTCCTTAAAATTATTATTTACATTGAGTCCGGGGCTCTCATCCTCTATATAAGGCTTGCTGAATCTGTGTTCTCGTCTCGGTCTTCATACCAACATACATTTCATCTTCCTTACTACTCCAAACTTTTCATCATGGCTCCTATCCAATTTGGCACTCTTCTCTACGATTTCCAGGCGCTCGACGTCATAGGTCCCATCGACGTTTTCAACTCATGCAGCAAAGAGTACCTGCAAATGTGCGAGCCCATGATGGAAGTCGACGCAGACGCAATGTCTCGCGCCAAAGACTTCAACTTCCACTACATCGGTCTTAACCAGGACCCTGTCACCATCGCCCGCAAGCTATCCTTCTTGCCGACAACCACAGTGGAAGAATGCCCCGAGCTTGACATACTCCTTCTTGGTGGCCCTGATCCCAGCACATTTGAACTTGATCCCAAGTATGCAGAGTTCATTCGACAACACGTCGCAGCTGGGAAATTGCTTCTCACTACTTGCACTGGAGCCATGCTCGCTGCACAGGCGGGTGTCCTGGATGGCAAGAACGCTACTATTAATCACGGTGCCGTTTCCTTCATGAAGGCGAAATTTCCCAATGTCAAATGGACAGACGAGAAGAAGTGGATTATTGATGGGAACATCTGGACTTCTGGCGGTGCTGTTGCTGGAATGGATATGTGTTCGCAGTGGATCATTGAGAATTCTGGACTTGATGTGCTTACTTTTGGTTCATCTCTGTTGGATTATGAGCCCCGGGATATCGATGGTATTCTCAACGTCATTCCCAAGCGGTTTGATGAGAATGGAAAGCAGCTGCCCACTCATGTCTTCAAGTAGAGACAGTCAGAACGGCTTCACCGATTGCATCTGTGCGTTCCAAAAATGGTAAACTCAAAACTATACATTGGCTCGTTCTATTGGGTATATAAAATCACACTTCAACCTCGCTCTCCAACCCCTCATCTTCGTGGCTCAGACTCTTGCACTGTGAACTCAACATCCTTCTTAATCCCATCCGGCATCGAAGGAATAATCTCATCCGAGCTGGCGTCGCCTCCACCGTGAATGTAAACATTGTGTTCGGAACTCACAGTGGCTAGTCCGGTGTCTGCCCGACCGCTACGACTCCTCCAGCCGGAACCCCGCCCGTCGCCGAGCATGATACTTCCAGGTTCGGCACCTTTGTATTTTGAGCTGACGTTGTTCGATGATAAGAGTGATCCGAAGAGGGGTTTGAGTTTCTGGCGCATCCAGCCCCATGTGCTGGGGAGGTTGGAAGTTACTACGGCGACGAAGGATTCTCGGACAGCCCATGAGGCGCCTTCTTCAGGACCTGTATCAGGGTTCTGTGTCTGTCAGTACTGAGTTTCTTGGCTGGAGGTTGGGTGGGACGTACCTGGAGAATGAGGAAGCATCGCAATAGCCCGGCGACCATGACAAAGATAGCGCCGGAAAACAGCACAAGCAAGCCGTATTTCTTGACTTTGGGAATTCGGGCTCCCCATAGCATGGGAATTGGGATCGCTAGCAGATAGATGTCGGTGGTAATATTGAGGCAGACAATAACAAAGATGTAAATCTTTGACAAGGCTGGCTGGCAGAAGTCTATGGCTGGTCAGCGGGTTGTTTCGAAATTGAGTGGGGTTCTTAACGTACTGCCTGGGTTGGGATAGATCTGCCAGAAGTGGTTGAATGGCTGACAGCTGAAGAGAATACAGCAGATGATAGCAATATATGTCGCGGCAATGAATGCAAAGCCAATATAGATCCGTATCTTATAACCCGCAAGGCCGGCCTAGGATAGTCAGTAATGACTCTTACGTGGCCGACTCCATTACATACCGTGAGTCGAAAGTAGAAAGCGCACAGCGCTGCCTTGACAACCCAAAGCACCGAAGCATACATAACCCAACCAGCAACTTGGATCTTGGAACCACCAACTCTCCATGCATATTCATCACTGTCCGGCGACAAAGTCTTGCGTTCCTCATCCGTCATACCACTGTTCGTCAAGCCACGGAACTGCGCGCCGACAGTGTATGCAAGAGCCGTCTCGATCGTATATGGCACAATGACGAAGAGCATAAGCCAGTCATCAGCCTCGAAGTTTCGTATTCCGACCTGTCGTAATCGCGCGTATGTTCGTAGGAAGATGATAAGGACGCCAATTGATAGTAAGGTGAACGCCTCGACGACGAAATCGGCGTGGCTCCTCATGACTGCTAACACAAGGACCAAAGTTTAAAAGGATTCATGCACGAAGGGACCGCGATCAACGGGGTATGCAGACTCTTTAAGGGACCTAACAGTCCAAAGTCTATAGCATAAGGCAAATCGCCGCTACTCTTCAAGGAGCATCCATGAATCGTGGGCCCGCCCACGGGGCATTTATGTATCCATATCTGCAGCACCGGCGTCTCAGCTGTGCACAAATGATAGACGACATCCACATGCATTGATCAATGAGTGAAGAAGTGCCGCGTACCGGGAATTAGCTACGGACGAATGGCGGCACTAGGAGCTGATCAGCACAGGCGCTAGACACATTCAGCTTGCGGGGCGAGTCATTACGGAAGCTCCGTTATTCTGAAGCTCAGGCTAGAAGCTGGAGGGTGATATCCTTGGAAATGAATCAGGCATTCGTCTCATGTACCTCACCAAGGAAAGGATTGGTCGGTAGACGGCAAGACTACAGTAGCTTGTACGTCAGGGGTGATCATCTTGTGTTTTCCACGTGGCTGAGACCAAGCCTCAATGAATGACTTTCCTAATAAAGAAAACATTTCAGAGTCAGATGAAGAGAGTCAGAACGAGGCCAAGGGATAATGTAGATCAGATCTGTTCACCTTCCTTGTTTCGTTACTTCTGAATGTCACGTATCTCCCGGATCGGCACCGTTCCGTCTCCATTCTCAGGGGCCAGGGGTAGCAACTGACGATGCGCATCGTCAATGGCGCGCAGAGGACCTCTCGCTGCAGTCGCGAGGCTGTTTCGTTCTCGGAGATTTCCAGACATCAATAAAACATGACGACTTCAATATTCGGTAACAGATCCGAATAGAGAAACGATTGTTTCGAAAGTCATTGAGACAATCGCCGTTAATTGTGCGACTTGTCATGAAACGATCTTCTTGACTGCTTGGTTTGCTTTAAAGTGGCGAGAAGATCAGCCACTATAACATTGGGCCAGGCCCCGCCACACAACGCAGCACTTCAGCTGAGCCAGAGGGCTTACGTACGTCCGAATGCATGCACAAAGTCAACTTCTTCACCTGCTGAATTAATTAGGGTTCAATTCATGACAGGGCTCGGAATGATTTAAAGAAGCAACGGTCGGCCGACAAGAATTACAAGGGTTGAACTGATGTGCGGGACGGTAGATCAGCCACTGTTGAAATTGTAGCCAATGATGTCTTCGTAAACTGAACCCCCACGTCCTGATCTACAGCGCTTGTTCCGTGTTCCGTTGGCATCTTGCTACGGGAATTCCGTCAAGAGAACGGAATCGGAGATTATGATGAATATACTTCAAGACAATCATCTCTTTGACTTCAATAGTTGGAAGTTTGTAGCCTCATAGGGCAGCTCAAACAGGGTTCAAGAGGATTTAGTGCCGGGGAGCGTTATCCGTAATGCCAAAGACCTTGATGTGAAATGACAATTGCTTCCCGCATGCGAATACTCGGGTATTCCCAATAGAAGTTAGATCCCGCGGGATGACTTGACTTGTAAGAGTTATTGCTTTGTATCCCTATCATGGAGTCTATACATTTGTCCGCGCAATACTCTCACAAACCGTCCGAACAGCATGGAAGTAGTCAAGTACAGGGTAGCAATGATACACACCGAGACATGTCTTGGTATAAGATACGAGCCCATCGCTTCGGAAATCTTGGACCCTTGATTCCGGAAATGCAGGGTTTCCATTAGTACCGCGCCAAATGCGTAGCAGCAAGCAGAAAGCGGCGTCCCAAACTCAATTCCATAGCATCGCAATGGTTGGCACGCGGAGACGGGACACTACCCGGGATCATACCATTCGAGAAAAAGTGATCGTGTCGTATCAATAGAGCAAATGTTGGTCCAATGCCACCCTGGTACGCTTCTTGTTATAGTTCGTAGCAGTAACGGCGTGCCGTCGGGCGCGAAGAGCGACTCTACCGTTATCGCAAATCTTTGGAGCTTCATTGACGTCATCGAATCGTGTCGCAAGGTCAAGGTCCATCAGCGTAAATAGAAACGAGATTCTTAGACAGTCAATTGACCAGTCGAGCATAGAAAACACGCAACGCAATTACTTTAAATAATATTTCTAGGATTACTCTGATAACAACGCCAGTATTGCAATAGCATAGGTCGAAGTTGTCAAAAGCGCTGTCTGTGGTCTTGAACGAGAAATGAAGGCAACCTCAATGCGCTTTTGACAACATAGACACATGCTCTTGCAATGGATACTAGGGTTGTGTTATTATAGGATTGCCACTCCGTCCTCAAAGATCATGTGGTATCTAAACAACGACTTCGTTGCTTCAATCGTTACCCTGTCGCACCCTTTCTGAGAGTGGACAACGCTGCGATATCGTTGAAAGACCCCATCAATCTATGTACATCCAAATTGTATTAAGAAGATGTAAGTCCAAGTAAAAGGTCCAATTAAGTGGCCGTAAACAAAAAAAAATAAACAAGAAACCACCCGTAATTAAAAGCAGCACACAAAAGGCCGTCCCGTTCATACTTTTCTCTCCGACCGAATGTTTCATTCATTATCGCATAAATTCATAACCCTTCAACTCTTTTTGCGGCGTCAATTGCTCTTGTTGAACAGGCTCATCCGCAGCATGCCGCTCTTCTTGGGCTTCTGGTGGAAAGAGCTCTGCTGGCTGACGGGTCGCTGGTCGAAGCTGTCCATGCTGTCCATTCGCTGCATGGGTGGCTGGCGAACTGCGGGGGCTGGAGCGGGGGCTGGGGGCGCCTGGTTAACAAGTTCCCCTCGCAGAGCGCGACCGACGTCTTCGTGCTGACGCTCGTACTCGTCGTGCTTAGTCTTGGCTTCGATGAAGCGGGCTTCAGCTGCGTGTCGACGTTCTTGTAGGGCGCGGAGCTCCTCGTCGAGCTGGGCCATCTGTGTTTGAGCTTCGTGCATGAGGTGGTCGTACTCGTGGATCTTCTTCTCGAGAGGCTGGAGGACACTCTTCTGGATGCTGGGGCTCTGGAGGCGGCTGATGTCGTGGCCGGGGATGTTCAATCGGTCGGGGGACACTCCGCGGCGCTGCGACTGGTGCTGCTCTGAGGCCATAGATTGAGACATGCGGCTCTGCTGGGTGTTGGGGCCCGGTCGCGTAGGGGATTCAGCGTGCGATCCGCCAGAGTCGGAAGTGCGACGCGATGGACGTCTGTAGCGACCACCCTCTCGGGGGCCATTGGGTTGTTGCTGACCGTCCATTGTACCAGGGCCGTTGTACGTTTGAGGCATAGGTTGACCTTGACCTTGAGGAGCGCGGGGACCGTTGATGTTGAGGTTGGGACCTGGACCTTGTTGACCTGGAGGTGGTTGTCTGCGCTGCCCGGCGTTTCGCGCAACCTGACCAACCGGAACGACACGCTTTTAGCAAAAAAAGTTAATTTTATTTTTACTTTCAGGGGAAAACAGAAAAAATCGGAGAAACAATGTTGCTCAGACTAGAACCGTTCTTCTCTAGCGGCGCAGGGAAAGATAGAGAGAGGAAAAAGATAGCGAAATGAGAGAAGAGGAAAGCTCACCTGTTGCTGCTGCTGTGCTTGTGCGAGCATGGCGTCCTGCAATGCCACGTCAGAAGTGGGAGAGCGCATCTCGGAGCCCTCCTCGCTCTGGAAACGGTACTCGTCGAGCCCGTCGGGAGATTGAGGGCGTCTGTATCGCGGGCTCTGGCCGTTTCGCGCAGCTCGTGCTGCTTCGCGAGCGTCGCGGGCATTACGAGGTTCGAAGCCAGAGCCAGGATCCTCGAGGTTGTATCTCGGCTGGTGAGGAGCCGCCATTGTTGCCATATCCATTGTGCTGTCTGTATGTACTGAAGAGTGCGGGGAGAAAGAGAGAAAAGCGGTGATGGAGAAGCGTTTGTCTTACCGCGAGACGAGACAAGACAAGAGAAAGGAATGAAGAGAGAAAAAAAATGACCAGCGTCTGTCCCCTGGGCCCGATTCTCGTTTTAGTTACAAGATCAGAAACGCGATGGCTGGAAATGAGCGAGGTTGGCGCTCTCTTTGCTGTTCTGCCCTTTTCTTTTTATCCCGTGGTTGGGATCCAATGCCATCCAGGTCAGGTCCAGTCCAGGCTTTTCAGGGGTGTCGAGAGCACTGACTTGGCGGATGGCCCACTGTAGACAAGACCCCAGCCGCCCAATTGTAGTACAGTGTTAATTGGGCTTTCCCTTTGAATGACGCCAATTCCTGATCTTTACCCATAATTGAATGACATTTCTTCAATGAAGAGACAGACTAAAGATGCATCGAATTGGGTACATCTTCTAGGTGCTTTCTATTGCTCCACGTTCCCTCTCTCGTATGGATTCTACTGAAACATTACGGCCCCATGCATTGGTGTCTCTGCTTGGCACCCAGTGATTGTAACGCAGATACTACTCGAAAGGCTGGTGGCTGGGCAAATGAGATAAAGCAGGTTATTTCCAGATAAACGTGATTCCTGCCAGGGAATTTAAGATGAAACATCGCTTGGCTTCAATCTAGTGTTTTGCTATTTGTCGATTGAGCTTAGCCACCGTTGAGCTTTTTTTAATTGATGGATGATAAGTGAGCATGTTGGTGTTTCTTGGATTGAGTCTTATGCATGCACTCAAGGTTACACGTCACGGTACTGTGCAGCACAGTGTGACATTGATGTCGCGTTTAAACATGCCATTCCATTTCCTGCCATCAATTAATTAAAGTTCCCGTGTCTTACGCATTATGTTTTACGATTGTAGTACTGATCATTGATTATGGTTTAGAGGAGGAAGTTAATTGTGCTCAATTGAACACAATTGACTACGTATTGTAGACACAAGGTTGGGCATCTATAGACTTCGCGCCATGCAATCCAAGCGCAGAATTTTCCACGTCAGAAGCGAAGCAGCGGCCCGTCCCATGACATCCATACCATCCACGAGCTGAGCTTCGCTTCACCGCCAGACCCTGACCTAACCATTTGACTCAGATTTGGATCTCAAACGAAGCCCAAAGTACAGGGTAAATGCTAGTCTTGGGCGTCGCCGACTACCTACACTACCTGACATCATGACACAAGATGCGACCGTGCGAAGCCTGCTTACGGTCATCATCACCACTTCGCCAACACCGTCTGCACCATCAACAGAGCTCATATCAACAATTTTGGAGTCGTTTGATCGACATTGCCCAGAGTTGATACAATGTAATGTTGTTGTTGTGTTTGATGCGTTTGATCAGATTGTTCCGATTGCGAGACTGAAGAAGGGGCAGGTTACTCCTAGTCAGGCAGCCGACTTTGAGGCTTATAAAAAGAATGTCAAAGAGTTGATACTCGGACGATATCACCAAGATGTCGCTAATATTGCCTTTACTCAAGAGGATACTACGGCAGAATATGGAAGCCCCAAGCATGAGAATCTAGTTGACTACTCAATATCTCAAACACTCAACAAAAGAGTCACTTTCATAGAGCCATTAAGACGTCTTGGCTTTGGCCTCGCAGTCAGATCCGCCCTGCGAGTCATTCAAACTCCTCATGTCTGGGTCCAGCAGCATGACTGGGCTTTGACAGCGGATATTCCTATTCGGCCTCTTCTTCAAATCATGCAAACTCACGAATCAGATCCAGAAGCACCCGTCAAATATGTCTGCTTAGCTGCTGTGCGTATGCTCTCATACGCCACATCCGCGATAGTGTCAGAATATCCTATGTTACGCGATACCTCAGCAGCTCTTACGCGCGACTACGAAACGCCATCACACCCTGGAATTAGAATACCACTGACGCCGATGTATTTCTGGCACGATAAACCCCATCTTGCATCAACGGCACATTATTTACAGCGTGTATTCCCTACGCGACTTGCTATGCTGAGAGGAGATTTCATCGAGGATAAGATCGGGCAAAGGGCTCGCGCTCAGATGAAAGAAGGATTGGTGAGTTTGATGTTGGAGTGTCTAGTTGTAAGAGATGGCTAACATGATGTAGTGGAAGAAATGGGCTACTTGGCTTTACTACCCTGACCAGGGCAAGACATTATGCTTGAGACATCTGAAGGGCCGGACTTGGGAGGGTACGACGGGTCAGGCGGATAAAGCTGCTATGTGGCGACAGATGAACGAAGCTGGAAGGACAGTAGAGGCGAAAGGCACGGCTTGGATGGACGAGAGTCATGATATATCTATGTTCGTACACGAAGAGGATCATAATTCATGACACCATAGACACAACAGAAGCTATACAGCTACAACAAATCCCAGGATCAAGAAATCGCATGCCAGCTATATGATCTCTCAACTCTTGACTTTGACCTTGCATGCTATTCCAAGTGAACTCTGCAAATCTTTTCAATAATGAATGTGATGGCCTTGTTTCGTCGGCAGAGCTAACCGGCTACAGCTTTGCATGATGGACCTCGTTTCGTCCCAACCAGCATCTACTCGGCCGAGTCATGACGTCAGGCGAGATCTATCCGATTTAGCCAGGGTAAATACAAACCCTTCCTCTAAACTCAATCAGTCCAGATGAAGAACCGTTTGGAAGTCATAAAGTGTGCCGGGTCAATTGCCGACCAGAATGCGGGGTGCATGACCCCTCACATTGGGTCGATCACCATTCTCCATGACCATCACCGAGGTGTATCGCTAGATCGACTTGGCGATCTGGGGCACAGCGAACGTATAAGAATGGCTGCAATAAGGCATTGGCCATGTGTTTAGCAAGTGATCTTTCTGTACGTACATACCGCCAACATGAGACTCATCACACCCTTCGTCCTCGCCTGCAATGCAATCCTCGGAGCATCCCAACTAATGGGAACTCCTTCATACGAATTCCTTTACACCGTCAACGCAACCCTCGGTGAACGTTGGCAAATCGGCGACTACCACCAAGGTAGCCGTGTGGTGATTCCCATCACCGGCGGAACCTTCAAGGGTCCTCGCATGTCAGGAACAGTGTCCAACCTGGGCGCCGACTGGGGTCTCACGGATACCAAGGGCATCTTCTTCCCTGACACGCGATATAACCTCAGAACCGATGATGGTGTTGATATTTATATCCAGACCCAGGGTCCTACGCAGCCTGATGGACGAACGCTGCTGAGAGGAACGTTCCAAGCGGGTCATCCTGATTATGAGTGGTTGAACTATATCCTTGCTGTGGGTGTTTTGCAGAGGCCGCCTGCTGAGTCTAAGGGCAAGTATGTCGTTATCGACATGTGGCAGGTAAGTTACCCTTTGAGTCGACGCGTTTTCCCGTGGATTGATAGCTGATGGAATGAAAAGATGGTCCTGCCTGACTGTAACGGTGCATGCTAGGAAGAAAGTTTGGTTGGGATGCCAAATGTCGAATCACCTTGGTCTATAGGCACCATGTGACGAACAAGGATCTTGACCACAGTCATCGCTGGGATTATGCCGATGCAATGAGGCTAAAGGAAGTGACCTTGCAATTTAACTTCCCTGGGATTGACTGGGGCATAACGGGCCATCAAAGACAGGATACAAACAATGTTTTAAGGTCAATGGAGAAAAATACAACTTTCTTCACGCGTGAACCGACCATCAGTCCATGCCGGCAGCTAGCTAGATCCTGAATGAAGTTACAGTTAAATTGTTTTCACTCCAGTGTGACGATGTTGTTTGTGCATGGACATTTGTCTTTATAAACTTGAAACAAGTTACGCCGAGTTCACAAGAATGCTGTCATTGCTCTTTGAGTGTAGTATTATGATCATCCAACGAGTACCTATAGCAAAGCGTCAATAGTCATAAGACCAATAAAGTGAAGCGGAAATGCAACGCCGTCTAGAGAGACCAAGCTTCCATTAACGCCGAACTATTACCCCGGATATCCTTGTTCTTAGTTCAACGTCCTGAACCGAACCTAGCGACATCGACAAAGTCAATTCACAGCGTGCTCACTAGTGAATTCAATCTACACCAAACTCAATCGTGACAGCAAGTATGATCTGACATCTCAAACTCAAACTCCAAGTAAATTACTCCGGGCAGAACTGGAAATACCGATCAGCCAAGGTCTATCTTTTTCGTTCCTCGCAAAGATCCCCTCAATTGAATTGACTTACCCCGGATCTTAGTCCAAGTGTAGCAAGCCGAGGTTTCAGGCACCTCCTCTTTCTTGACTGTCCCGCTGTAACTGCCGCTGTTTTTCCCCTTAGCGTAACCAATCTGGGGAAAGATCACCGAAATTTCATTTTAACAAAATTCCCCCGCAAAACGCAGGGATAGCATTGCGTTAAATGTTTATGCGCCGTGCTGTATATAATGAAGTACTACTACTTTATTCCCTTTCCTTTTGTTCAGTCTTGTCCGGCGTTGTCTAGCGATACCTGTTCATTGTCGAATTACAATATGCGCGCCAATTTGTTACTACCGGGTCTTGTCTCGGGTCTGGCTGCTGCGGCACCTGGCAAGGAGGAAGACTTTGCTGCCAAGTGTGCCAGTTTTAGAACCTCGCTGAAACTCCCTAACACCAAGGTCTGGTTCACTGAACATGTGCCTGCTGGTGGAAACATCACCTTTCCTGACAACCACCCGACATGCGCTCCCAAGAGCCAGGTCACCGACGTTGAGATCTGTCGCGTGGCTATGCATGTCACAACAGGTCCCACTTCTAACTTGACTCTTGAGGCTTGGCTACCTTCTAACTGGACCGGCCGATTCTTGAGCACTGGAAACGGAGGAATGGCTGGATGCATCCAGTACTCGGATGTTGCCTACGGTGTTGGAAACGGTTTCGCTACCGTTGGCGCCAACAATGGCCACAATGGTACTTCAGCCACGGCAATGTATAAGAACTCTGGTGTCGTCGAGGACTACGTCTACCGCTCTGTGCACACAGGTACTGTCCTTGGAAAGGACATCACCAAGAAGTTCTACGGAAAGAAACATACCAAGGCTTACTACCTTGGATGCTCGACTGGTGGACGACAAGGATGGAAGGAGGCGCAGAGTTTCCCCGAGGACTTCGATGGTATCGTCGCTGGTGCTCCCGCCATGCGCTTCAACGGGCTGCAGTCCCGATCCGGAAGCTTCTGGGGTATCACTGGTCCTCCCGGAGCTCCTACCCACCTGAGCCCCGAGGAGTGGCAGATGGTTCACAAGAGTGTCCGCGTTCAGTGCGATGAGCCTCTTGATGGCGTCAAGGATGGTAT
Organism: Fusarium scirpi; assembly: GCA_004367495.1. Taxonomy (NCBI): domain Eukaryota; kingdom Fungi; phylum Ascomycota; class Sordariomycetes; order Hypocreales; family Nectriaceae; genus Fusarium; species Fusarium scirpi. Next base: position 11,779 of record QHHJ01000184.1, on the reverse strand, counting down.
TCTCGAAGACCCTAACCTCTGCAACTACCGTCCCGAGGTTCTCATCTGCAGCAAGGGCCAAACCAAGAACTGTCTGACCGGCCCCAAGATCGAGACCGTTCGAAAGGTCTTCTCTCCACTCTACGGTAACAACGGAAACTACATCTACCCTCGTATTCCCCCTGGCGCCGATGCTGGTTTCGGCTTTGCCATTGGCGAGATGCCTTTCCCCTACTCTACGGAATGGTTCCAGTACGTTATCTGGAATGATACCAAATGGTCCCCCGACCAGATCGGACCTGATGACTACCAAAAGGCCGCCGAAGTCAACCCTTTCAACGTCGAGACCTGGGAAGGCGACCTGTCTAAATTCCGCAAGCGTGGATCTAAGATCCTCCACTGGCACGGTCTTCAAGATGGTCTCATCAGCTCCGATAACTCTATGGAGTACTACGACCACGTGTCACGCACCATGGGTCTGAACAGCACCCAGCTGGATGAGTTCTACAGATACTTCCGCATCAGCGGCTGTGGCCACTGCTCTGGTGGCGATGGCGCAAACCGTATTGGAAACAACATGGCCAACTTGGGTGGCAAGACCGCCGAGAACAACGTCCTCAAAGCCATCGTGAAGTGGGTTGAGGAGGGTGTTGCCCCCGATACCATTACAGGCCAGCGCTTCGCTAACGGTGCCCCTGACGGTAAGCTTGAGTACGAGCGCAGACATTGTCGCTACCCGTACCGCAACGTCTGGGACCGTAAGGGAGACCCTAAAGATCCTGACAGCTGGAAGTGTCAGGTTTAGAAGAGGTGGCGTCAATTATATAAGTTTTATTTCATCGTGCACATACAGAAGAGGATCGTCGTAAATAAAATTACACGTTTTACATAACACGCTTCTGCTTACTCTGACCATGAGGTCGGGATAATACGGCGACTGCCAAGGTAAAGTGATGTCAAGTAATCAACTAGCGAGATGTCGCAGTCCCCAATTTCAATGGATGCCTTGGAAGTTCCCTCCCCCAACATGAGGGAAGAAGGGAGGGGGCGTCATTGTAATATCAGGCATTTCCCCAGACCCGACACGACAACTCGTTCCAGGCATTCGTTTCCATGCGGAGAGAATTACTCTTTTCATCCACTCCAAGAAGTCTAAATGACCGCCAAGACAACAACATCCCCACGATTTTAACACGGTCAAGAGAAAAACCCGGAGGTTGAGTAAGAGAAACTCAGTGCACAGACTTGACGTCTCTCTTCCCCCTCATTTCCCCAACCATCCCCACAATGTGCTCTCTTTCTCCAACATGGATGAGCGAGTCAGCTGGAGATTGGAGATCCAATCAATAAGGCGAGCGTTATTTTTCTAGAATGATGATGCATGCCAGAGATTGCTGCGTTGGACATCTCCGGTCTGTGGGACGTAAGATTTGCAGATCCTGGTTGTCTAGTGGCCACGCCAACCTCCAACCCAAGGATACGAGGAATGGGAGGGACAATTGAGTTTTAATACCATGTGGCGCGGGACTTTTACAAGATAAACGGGAATAATTTCACCGGCACTTTTTAAATCCCTTGACTTTCGGCCGACAATACCTCCGAGCCGATAAACATCTTACGATGGCTTCACGTTGCCAGACTCGTCAGATTCACTACGGTGACTTGCAAAATTACAATAATTGTCCAATTCTCCAATGAAAAGAGTCTTATTATCACTACTCGGACCGGTGTCGGATATTCCGGCACCTTAACACGCCCTTGATCAACAGATACCGACTCGCCAGGTCCACAAAAGATTGAATGCATGTGTCAAAACAAGCTATTTTTCGCGTAACGGAAAACAAACTGTGTCGTACCATCAACGGAGCAAAAACTCAATAGGCAAAATTTAAGCTTGTACCCTTGGCGTCGGTCTTACCCATATGGGTTGTTGGGCCATTTTGTTTTCTCCGACCGAGGTGAAGAGCCTCACTGCCCTCACAAGAGCCTCAATTCAACGACACCTGATACGACCAAGACATAAGTTCAATGGCTTGGTAGTGAGTGATTCGAGGTAACAGATGCCAATTCTTTGTCTCAATGCAACTCTTATCTTTGCATCTGCAGGGTTCAAAATGGATCTCTCGCCCTTATTTCCATTCCAGCAAAGATCGCTGTCAATATAACGTAACAACTTGTGGACCCAGTATTTTCATCGGTTGGATATTTTCATGACCTGATGGTTTTTGTCTATTTGCTAACTTTTACGTGAGAGACTCTCGTTCCCCCATGGGGCTCCACGATATACCGCTTTATTTCTCACTTTTCGAAGAGTACCATGTTAGATAACGAGATTCTCGGCAATCCACTCGGAACCAGATAAACATCTGGAGACCTTTTGCTTGGCGCATGTATATAAGAATTGCACCGGCGACCCGAGTCTCTGTTCTGCATCTCTTTGCTATTGGTGATTGTTATAACCTTGGATCACTCTTCATTTCTTCCATATCATGAGCACTGAGGACAAGACAACAAAGGCGCAGCCCGACATGGGCCAGGACAACCAGCACCGTCCTGCGTCTATCCGCGGCATCGACGGTAACGAGATCAACACCATGAATGATGCCGGCGACGATATCCTCGCTTCCAAGGAACAACACTCCGATGAACCCGTCCAGAACATCTTTAACCAAGGCGGCAAGAACTACAGAACCCTCGGCAAGTGGGATACCGTCTTCGTCCTCATCACCAACCAAGTCGGTCTTGGTGTCCTGTCTCTTCCTGGCTGTCTTCAAGTTCTCGGTGTCGTCCCCGGCGTCATTGCCATCATCGGTCTCGGATCTCTCTCTGCCTATACTGCCTACGAACTCCTCCAATTCTACAGAAAGTACCCTCACGTCGTCAATGTCGTCGATATGTGCGGTATCATCGGTGGAAGACCTCTTGAAATTATTGCCGGTATTGGTCTAATGATCAAGGTTATGATGACTTGTGCTTCTGCAAGTGTAACATTGTCTGTCGCATTCAACACTCTTAGCAACCACTCTCTGTGCACTGTCAGCTTCGTTATTATCGCTGTTGTGGCGTGCTGGGTATTGTGTCTTCCTCGAACCGTCAAATTCGTCTCGCAATCTGGTATTCCTTCGACAATTAGTATCCTGGCTGCCGCCCTTACCGTTATGATCAGCTTGGGCTTTTCATCACCCTCGCAGGCACCTCCTGGGTGGGAGCGAGAGATCCAAGTCATCGGCAACCCGACCTTCCGCCAAGGACTCAACGCCTGTCTCAAGATTTGCTACGCCTATGCAGGAAATATCAGCTTCGTTTCTTATATGGCCGAGATGAAGAACCCCAGCCGAGACTTCCCTATGGCTTTGGCCTGCCTTGAATGCTTCTCCATTACACTATACACCATCGTCGCTGTTGCTATCTACTGTCTTGCCGGCGACTATACCACCTCCCCTGCGTTGGGATCTGCGCCTAGAACTGCTGCCAAGGTTGCATACGGACTCGTTCTGCCCTGTGTTTTCGCTACCGCCATGGCTTTCGGTAAGTTACGCTTTTAATACCAAGGAAATCCCATACTAATTCTAATCTTCCAGGACACACTGGCATCAAATACATGTATGTTGTTGCGATGCGAGGCCTCAAGTCCACCCACCAAGTCACCGACCGAAGTGTTAAGTCCTGGAGTGTCTGGGTCACCTGCGTGACTCTATACTGGATCATCGTTTTTGTCATTTCCAACGCCATCCCCATCTTCGACTCCATCCTCTCCATCTCCTCCGCAACCACGATCGCCTGGTTCACTTTCGGTCTCAGTGCCATCTTCTGGTTCCACATCAATAAGGGCCAGTATACCAAGAACTGGAAGAAGATAGCTCTATGCGTCGTCAATGGACTACTTATCGTGCAGTCGTTGTTTATGAACGGCGGTGGTTTATGGTCGTCTATTACGGAATTGTTGAACATTTTCGCCAACGATTCAAGCAAGATTCGGGGCACTTTCTCCTGCGGTGATAACTCTATTTGAACATATGCATGGACAGGACTAGGTTTAAATATTATGTAGCAAGCACATAGCGATTGAATGATATATGATGATATTACTTTTTTGATCAATGCTTCTCACATCTCTTGTGATGTAAGACCTGTTGGCTCGACATGCAGAATGTGCCTGCAGAAATTTACGGGTCTAGTAGAACATGGGTGCAGTTGACCAAGATGCCAAGCCCAAGGGTTCCAATCACAGGACGTAAACTTCGGCGGCAAGTCCGGTCAGCATGAACAACTCATTCATCACGGGACAAAAAAATGGTGCGATGTTGCTATCGTGTTGAACATCAGTTCATAGTCAAGCCGAGAGAATGGTGGGTAATCCTCGAGATCGTTCGGGCCGACATTTACGGGGTGATTGTGGCGACGAGCGGGTCAATGCCATTCGGGAATAATAGAGGAGCAAGGTACCAGGTGCTTAGAGCTAATGATAAAAAGAAATTCGTACACATCGAATCCTTCTATATACTAATATTGTATCGAGATGTGGCGAATGTTATCCGTCATGCATGGCATTACCAGGGAAGGAATATTATGCTGTGCGACATACTGCAATCTGACCTGCTTAAAAGGGAACACTCATTATGACTCATTTTGTATCACTATGTATCGTCTCGACTAGTTCCGAGCAACCCGGCGCTTGTCATAAGGCTGAACCGGGATGTTGGGTACGTCTTTAGCCGACGCAAGTTTGTTCTAACGTCGAGATCTAGTACCGATTGTTAGTTAACGGAATAGCTCGCTGGAAGGACAGCTCCAATGTATGATAGCTAGGATCAAGTGCTCACTTTAAGTATCAATCTAGAACTATGAAATGTGATTCATTCCGAGTGACTAAAATTCTCTATGTTTCAGTGCCTTAATGTATAGTGGACGGGTTGAATGTTGGTATGGTCGGTTATGAGAGACTAGCTCGCATGGAATGCCTGCTGGTCCTCAACTTAAGATCTACACAGCGGTCCATCTGGCCGAAAAGGGAAACAACCAGAAGTACTTGCTTCCCCGGATGTGTCACACCGTGGCTTACTGTAATATCCTCTGCATTGGCAGAATGAGCATCGTCGCGTTCGTCAGCATGGAAAGATGCTTCGCTATCAACTATAAGTATATCTATCGTAGAGTGCAGCTATAGAAATAGTTCAGTATCAAACAGATTCTGTTCATGACGAACATTAAGAACGGTAAGTCTTTCCTAATTCCTTACTTCTTGTTTTCAACTATACATGATGCACAATATTTTGCCGAACCGATATTACTCGCAGCCAAGACTGTGCTTTTGAGGACCCATGAACCGACATCGCCTGATATACTCTACGATTTACCTTTGTCAACTTCCTTCTTGTTATCGAGCTATGGTTAGCTAACTCTGCGATGTATGCTGTAGGATTCTTGTTGTGGTCGGCCACTTTGGCAATTATATTCTACAAAGAAGATAAGAATGAGCCTGTCGATCGCTGGTTCGTTTTGTAGAGACAGAGACTGCTGGGGAATATGTTCGCCCCAGTCAACTTCAAATTATGGGCGTTAAGAATAAATTAGATGCGTGGCTGTGATTGACAGTAACCAAATACCACGATCCTTACGTTTCATTCACCCTCTTGCTATACCGCGCGGTGTCAGAAAGGCGTTTCCTTTATAATGAAACATCACGTGCATGCATTTCCATTCGTTTAAAGAAGAGAATTTCTCTGTAGCAGGTTAGAGGATGTTGGTGGGTCAGAGCTCAATACGCGATACGGCGGATACGGGATACGAAGGCTGTTTACACTTGTAAGCTTACTAACTACCCGAATCATTAAATAAAAGCCACGTCCGTTTGCGACGACAACTTTCATTTCAAGCAGACCGACTTGATTCATATTCTACCTATCTCCATTCAGGATTGAGAGATTCTATAATCCATTGATTACCCAATTCCACTTTAGGTCCGATACTCTATAATTTACTCAACGCTCACCATGACCCCGTCAGTTTTACCCATTTTACGTCCACGCTTAATGGCCATACGAACATATCGCAGAGCTATTTCATTCCATGGATACAATCATTTCTGCCCCTCATGCACAAGACATCTCCATCAATCTGCATACCGGAAAAGCAAGAGTCGATCAAGACAGGATGCTCCCATCAACACAAATCCATCATACCCGGCTTTCAACATCGAGTCTCTCGGGCTCGGAAAACACATGAAAGTGGCTTTGATCGTGATTTTGAGCATATTTGGAACTATTGAAACATGGTTCTGGTGCAAAGCGATATGGGAGTGGAGGAAGGGCGGCAAGGGACCTCAGCAGGATTGAACGACAACACATCTTGTCAGTACGACGTCCCAAAGTGACATTTCTTTTCGGTATTCTCGCCGGCAAATCTGGGTATCACGAACTGTCCGGGGAAAAGTAGGAAAGCAGCGAATCACAGATAGATCCGAATGCGGGGATACTAGTTTAGCTTGGACTTAGAGCCACTCCGAATGCAACTTACATCACCACGAGACATCCCCCATATTCGTTTACCAGTGCTATGGTTCATAGAAGGACGGTCTTGAGTTTGAGGCATATGTCTGGGAAGTTAAACCCGGTTGGTAGCCAAGTTGACCGAGGTAACGCCCGGTTGGCCGAGAATCGTCACCGGGGTCTCGTCAAAGCTGATATAAAAGCAGAACCTTCTTGCCTATAAAGCCAATAGTCGCGCCACAAACTTACCCGAGCTTGCTTAAACCATCGTGAGATTGCAAGATGGAGCTTTCTGTCACTCGGGTCATCTCAACCCTGCTTTGGCTACAGGCTTGCCTGGTCACTGCCATCCCGCAACAACATGCATTTACCACAGACCTAACAATCCTCCCCAAGGTTGAGAGAGTTCGGACCTTTATACTTACCGACATCCTCAACGAACCGGATGACTCTATGTCTTTAGTGCGATATCTATTGTACTCCAACGAATTCGATACTCGGGGAATTGTTGCAGTGACGTCGTGGTCGTTGAGAAACGAGACTCATCCCGAGGAGATCAAAAGGATTATTAACGCCTACGGCAAGGTTGTTGATAAACTCAATCAACATGTTCACCCGGACAATTCTTACCCCGGTCCGCAAGATCTGGTAGATAAGGTGTCATCCGGGCCAGTTGTAAGTTCACCGTTTCTCAAGGCATGCAAAAATTGACGGTGTTAGTCTTACGGCAAAGCTGCTCTCAAGCAACCACTCAGCGATGGTGCTCGAAACCTGATCGAAGCACTACGAGAATCCGAAAAACCTCTCTACCTCGGTCTGTGGGGTGGAGTAAACACACTAGCCCAAGCTTTGCAACACATTGACAAGACTGAAACCAAGACCGTAGCGTCTCAACTTCGCTCTCGACTTCGAGTTTACTCCATTTCCGATCAAGATGACGCAGGCGCCTATATCATAGTCAAATGGCCCGACGTTTTCTTCATCGTCAACGTCCACGGCTACCGAGAGTACAATATGGGCACATGGACTGGTATCTCCACTGGTGACAACAACGCTGCGAATAGAACTAAAGTGCTGGATGATTGGCTTACTCCCAACATACGTCTTGGACCACTTGGGGCTGAATATCCCAACATTATCTACACGATGGAGGGTGACAGTCCAAGCTTTATCTGGACTATTCAGAATGGTCTTAATGTTCCTGGACGGCCTGCGTACGGGGGCTGGGGTGGACGGTACAGTCGTGTTACCGAGGATGATGATATCAACCAATACGGGACTTCGGCCGATACCTTAATCAACAATAACGGGGAAAGCTGGAGGAGCCACTATGCCACCATCTGGCGCTGGCGCGACGCTTACCAGGATGACTTTGCAGCACGTATGCAATGGACACTGGTTGACGGTTTTGAAGACGGCGCTCACCCTCCAAGCATCTCTATCAACGGCTCCTCGGGGCTTGAACCACTGCGATTCAACGTCAGTCTCAACGACGCCATTACCTTGGACGCAAGCGAGTCATATGACACGGATAATTTAAATGACGCTTCTGGCCTTACCTTTGAATGGTACTCCTACTCCGAGTGTGCTCTGACATTTCTAACGAGTCTCAATGAGAAGTTCTTCAAGGTTGAAGCACTGTCGCCGCCTTCTGGAACTAACGGTACGCTGGCCGTTAATGAAGCTGGTTTCAGCAATGTTGCTCTTGGTCCTCGAGTTAAGATATCTGTCAACCTCACAGGCTGGGAACAGGAGCAGCCTAGTTCCGTCGATAAAGAGTGGCATGTAGTTCTCCAAGTCACCAATAGCAAGGGAGCGTATCCTGTCAGACGGTATAGGCGTGTTATTCTACAGATTCCCGACAGTACTTAATTTTATATGATATTGGAGCGATGATGGATATTAAAAGATCATAGCGGGCTTCTGCGGAAACTTATATGTAACAATCAAACCCTTTTATATATCTCCTTCAGGATAGATCAAAGTTATAGATAGGGATACCATTTTGAGAAGCTAGGCTGATTGTCTCATCCAGTATCCAAGTAAGCGTCATAGACAGGAACTAGCGCGAAGGATAGCAGGCCAACCACAAGCATAAATAGAGAAATACAAGCTCGTACAAAGAAAAGAAAAACATCAGCCCTCTCCAAAAACTTCGAAATGCCATCTTCCAAAGGCAAGCCCACAGACCCTGAGCTTCGAGAGGAGCTGAAGGAAGAAATCAAGCAAGAACCTAACAAGAACGGCGGCGGCCAGGGACAGTGGTCAGCGTGGAAGGTATGAAACAACTCAACTGATTAAAATATGGAGTGTTGCTAATTATGTATCAAGGCTTCTAAACTCGCAAAGGAGTATGAAAAGCAGGGCGGTGACTACGAGAATTAAGCTGGATCCAGGAATGAACCCAAGAAAGGAGAACCCCAGCACAAGAGCGAAGGGAAGAAGAGTCGGGAGCTTGAAGAAGAATAAAATGGGAATAGTCACAGGCACGAAAATTCAAGCATTATGAGTACGATGCTTGCACGAGGCCTGTTCTGACTTTTATGCGAAGTGAAAGTTCATAGTAGACTTCTACGTATAGTGTAATGCAGCACTCCATCAAGGATCGAGAGTGCCTTTTGAACTCCCGTATCTTCCCACACTAAGCATTCCCTTGCTCTTGTTCGTTTTCTTTTTATTTGCACGAGCGCGATCAATCCGTTCATCATCTACCTAGTGACAGAGGGTTCATCAAAGTTGCATACTAAACGCGCCACACTTAGCTAACACTTTCCCATACAATATGCGACGGTTGACTGCACTTTTAATGAAAGAATAATAACAATTCTGTTCTGGCAGATCTCAGCCAGTGTATATTTATTAACTGTTTTGCGCGCTAAAAGGCATCCTCAGCAAAAACAAAACATACGACACCGGGGATTCGCTGGTCGTCACCGACCCAACTACTAATCCAGCGCTTCGCAGCTTAACTATGGGAGAGCGGACGGGATCCCGTGTTTTCTACGAGCTATGGTCGTATGTGCCAGAGAAGGAAATCATTCTTCTCTATATCGTCTTACATAGGGATGGAATAGCCCTGTCCACATACATCACCATGCAGTTATGTGTCGTATATCAGGTAAGCAATCACATTGGAGGATATAGCAGTAAATGAGCGGAACGACTTGATTTGCTGTACAATAGACTGAAGCAATGTGTCATCGCTTTGATTCTCCTTTTGCTTTTTCTTCTTGCTCCTGACCTCACAAATGAAGACGACGGAGGCTATGAACATCCTGTTCTAATTTTCCATAGTACCTAATTTTCTCTGTCCTCAACACATTTGATGTCGTCACCCAGGGACCTGATAATAAGGTATTGGTAAGGGATTAATTTGGCAGTCAGCTTTTCAACTACCACGGAAGGCGCGAAAAGAACCTGTCGCCTGAGCCCATCGACCCGTACCACCGCGATTCCCTTATACAATCAACTCCAATTTGATGATCGAACCCCCATCCTCATTCCTGAGCAACTTCTTTACCTCAATCATCCGCTTCATCTTGTTCACTTCCCGTTGCGCAACAGCTTCCTTATCGCGGTTGCGAGTGACAGCCCGCGAGGCATTCTCAATGCCAACCTCGAGCTTTTCCACCATCTTATCCACCCTGCTCAAAAGGATGGTGTTCCTTGTCTGTGTATAATTGCCGACGACCAGGTTGACAGAGCGCACAAGGTCCTCCGCGTTGGAGGGATTGCTGTCGATGAATTCGCTGATGTTGGCTGATTCGGTATGCTGCGATACATCTGCCTCGGCGACATCTCTAAGCGCTTCAGCGAGGTCGTTTCGAATCTCAACAGCAGTTTGTTTCTTCACCATCGCCTTTGTCAACTCCTCTTCAGCACGAAAGAGTTCCTGCTGGGCTCGCTCCAGTCTCTCACTGGCTTCTTTCGAATCTCGTTCAAGCGACTCTACGGTCGACTGCAGGACTTTCTGCGAAAGCCGATGTTCTTCTTCCTTGATCATCTCCTTCAGGCCCCAACGAAGCTCCAACTCTTCTTCGTCCAGTTCAAAGTCTTGGTCACTTTTGATTAATTGTATGAGTTTCTTGCGCTCGGTGCCGGGATAGATGCCTCCAGTAAGCGTGAATCGGAGGACCTGGCGTAGGCATGAAAGTACATAAATACCAGTGAGATCTTCCTGTGTAGCCTGGTCAGGGCAAACCTGAGCAAGATATCAGTGTGCGGACGGTGAAGCGGAGAATAGAGAACGGACCACGTTATGGAAAGAGACATCGTAATCAACTTTAGATTTCTCCATCCATTTACGAAAATGAGCGCACACAGCGGTGTAACGCTCTTCGTTCTGCAACGAGTCATAGTGCCAGACGTCCATCGTCTTCGGTTTTGGATGCTTTGGATATCCTACAAAAAGGGACCAGTGGCCTTTGTGGTGAACGGGGAAGGCGACTAGTTCAGCACCAGGGAAGTTTCTGGGCTTCAGGCTGCTTGCCTCCTCGCTCATGTTAGACCAAAGGGGGTCTAGCAGGATGATTGTCTCATGGCGTGGGTATCTAGACTGGATAATATTTGAGAAAAGACGAATGGCGTCGAAGTTGACGTTCACATGAGAAGTCTGTCGATAGATGCTGTCGAGTTGGCCCTTCATTGAGAGTAAGGCGGTGGAGGTCTCTGTTCGGTTGGAGCGCTTGGCTGGGAGAGCTTCCATAGGGGACTCGCCTGATCTTTTGTGGTTGCTGGCTGGCTCTTCTTGCTGGTATTGCATATCGCTTGATGTGTCTGAACGCTCCATGGCGGCTTCGTGGTCATGCATAAACGAGGTTGGAAGGCACACGGAACAGAGGTGAGGGAAAAGACAGTAAATGAGATTTTAGAGAACGAGGGCAACTAGTGAAGTAGGGCACAATAGCAGCCGGCCATTATTTGGCAGTACTGACGATTGCACTTAAGCGTTTAAAACATTGCAGCTGCCGTAGCACTGGCACAGGTAGGTGCTAAGATAAAGTAGCCTAAGTGCTGGTCTATCCCATTCAACGCATGGCATATCCGAAGGCAAGATTGCTGCCTTATACGTTCTGATGTGTTTGCTGCAGGATAGGAATCATCATCTCATCAAGTGCAAGCTTTACCTTAAGACATGCAAAGGTATACAATTACAATACTCCGCCTTGATTGTCCTTTGTCTGACTACAAACACGTAAACAAGAAGTTGGCGCGCATTTATAGCGATCGATTACCAAATACCTATATGCCGATAATTAGTGACGGCATGGAAATAGGCAGGCCCAGTAGAAAGGCGGTCAATAGGCGGACGG